>VCCN01001303.1:1482219-1496372 GCA_006491835.1 Architeuthis dux
AAATATATCGTTTGGACAATATTTATATACATTGGATCCAGATATGCGTTCTCTCTCTATATATACACGCACGCACACAAACACATACGCATATATATTGGCATTCCATTTTTATTTTATGTTATTATTCTATGAGAATTCTACACGCTTCCAAATCTGTTATTTGTATACAGAATTCATAATAAACACATTTTCGCTCACTGATTTAGCTACAATTAGATTTTTGCACAAGTAAAAAGCTTAGTGTTAAATATGCCTGCTTTTCAATCACTTTATGTTTTCACTACCGATGACAAGAGTTTCTCCTGAAAAGATAAAATATTCAACAACTGGCAAAAACAATTCCAACAGCACAGATTTCCATTCTGGAATACATCGGAATATTTGTTTGAATATTGTTTTTTGATATTATCATTACAATTGGCTTGCAGAGAGAATATTCATTTTGCTGGCAGAACGCGTGAAAGTTCTACTGTGCAATTTCGTTGTAGAAGATTAAGTTACCTTCTGTTATTTTGAGAAAAGTCATCATCATTCCAACAGTTGTTCGGACTATTGAACCCATTTTTTGTGTTGCTTTTGTTGTTATAACAATGTTTTGGTGGATCCATTCTCCAGGTGTAAAACCCATATGGGTAAAGATAGAGAGAGTTGGGGGGTCTCTTTTTCTGGGCAGTGCAAACTAGAAAATGGTTTCAAACATAAAAGAAATGGTGATAAATATAGTGATCGGACCAAACCATTCACAGCAACCCTCATCACAAAGGTGATTCCATAATGTCAAGATCAACCGATTCTCAGCTATCTTTGTAACACAAATAATAGAGAGGGAGCATCGCTTGAAGGTGAGCAAATGTTTTAAAAAGCTGCTTTTGAGGACAAACTTATGTATCAATCTTGTGTGGGTTTTGATTCGAAACAAATTTAAATATCCTTATTTTCCGACTGATTTAATTTTCACCCTTGCGAAAATCACATACATTCTATCATCGAATCGGATGTTGTAATGGTTGTTGTCTTAATATTCTATTCAGAAGTATTTCTAAAATGATTTCTATGTTTGAATATGTTATTTTTCTTCTGTGCTAGCCGTAGTTACATAAGCGAAAATTGAAAACAGACAACAGTTGTTCCTAGTAAAATAGTTATGATATTGAATAACTCTATTGAATAACTCAATTGAATAACTATAATCATCACAGACGTATGGTAAGTTTGATAAGCCTAAAAGATGTAAAGAAAAAAAGACACTATGTGTCTTTAGAGTTCTAGTCTAAGATGTTAGTTCGTTTCAAAGTACATTTTATCCACTAGTCCACTAGTTTTGTTATAAAACAATGTGTCATCTTTTCAACCTGTTTCTGTGAAATGTAAAAGAAATGAATGAACGAAAAGAATTTTCAAAACAAAGCAAAGAAAATTCTTCTCGATAAAACAACGACAAAAGAATCCACTCCTAGAAAAAGAACACCGAGGATATTGATCTGATGTCAAGTCGACAACGTTCGTCGCTAATTAAAACTGATACTTTTGACAAAAAAATTGCAACTGACTCACGTTGAAACAAATGATCCAATCCAACTTAATCAAGACTGATGATCTGACACTAGCTGAGTCAGGATTACTTACACGTAATATACATTCCATCAATCAATAAAGATATGTTGTAAATAATACTAAATGAAACCTGACATCAATAGTTTTTTTTAAAAACCAACACCTCAAAGGTCACTGATTATTTGAAGTGTTCTACAATGGAACGCAATGTGATATAAAACGTGTTTGACTATATAAAGAACATTTGTGTGGAATATTTATCTGAAATATACCTCGCGAATACTATCTAAATATTATTTTGTCCAGGCATTGAAATGTCAGCTATTATTATTATTATTTGAGTTTTCACACAGGCAGCAATTGGTGGTTTTCACTGGAGATCAAGTGACAGCAAGTCTCCTCAATAATCCAGGACTCTCCTTAGTATCCTGACCGTCCTCAGTAGCGCAATCGTATGGATAGTCTTAATTCTTCCCCGAATTCCTAAGTTGGTTTTTCACACACGCTTCAAGATCAAGTGACAGCAAGTCTCTCCCAAATATTCCAGCTGATTTCAACAGTGTGATCGTTTGGATGGTCCCGGTCTTTCCCCGGATTCCTAGTTTCCCCCAACCTCTTTGCTGAGTTCTTCGGGACTGATTCCAGGGCTCCGACCACTATTGGTTATACTGTCAACTCATTGTTCAGTTCTCTGTTAAGGTATAGCTTTTCACCTTCAATCATCTTCACCATATGGTATGCCACAACAGCAAAATCCACTATAAATGTATTTATTCTGATTAGTGCCTTCATCTTGATTGCTATAGTCACAGCGTTTTAGCCATCGTACTCTCCAGGCATGTTCAGGTGTCTATCGTATTCGGCAACAGTCCGTTAATTTCGAACCGAACCCTTTATTTGATCAACGGAATGGATTGTTCTCATTCCGCACTCCATGTGCGAGGTTGACTCGTGTCAATTCATCTTAGTTAATTCGTCCTTGTTATGACAGCGGAATGAGAGCAATCTACCCACATTGATTGTAATAAAGGGTTTGGTTCAAAGTTCCCACAAAGCTATCGAATACGAGAGACAGCTGAAGGAGACCGGAGAGTAGAACGGCCAAAATGATATGACTGTAAAGACCAAGATAAGGACACTAGTCCCTATAGATCGCTATATATTAATAACTAGTTGTACACGTGGAAATTCCACGGGTGTTGAAAATTAAGATTATCCATTATCTCATGACGCTGCTCTTATCTCACCCTATGCATGTATCTTCTCATTATGTCCCGTATCCCTTCCAATCTTCATTGCCGATCCATGATTTTATGGATTAGTTGTATATGCAAAAATGTCCCGACTCCCCTCCTATTTTTCTTTTCTTCCCACTCCCTTCCCACCCTCTTATTAAACTACCTAACTTTGTTCTCCCCCTCTTTCTGTTCCTACCACCTCAGTAAATTACCTAACTCTCTATCCGCTCATGTATTCTTACTCACTTATTAAACTACCTAACCCTATTCTGTCCCTCTTCCTTTCTATATAATGTATAGTAAAAATAGTATTAATAAAAAGTAATCTTAACCTAGATTTTTCACAGACTCTGTCGTCTACTTTATTCAAATTGCTGCGTTCCAAAATTCTCTTTCTCGTGATTGGTTAGTTTTCGACAAATTGATCAATCACAGCGTAACGTACGGAGAATGTGACAAGCATATTAATAGTATAACTTCCTAATCTCAGAAGATTAGATAGAAAAAAATATTTTTCGGAAATGAATAAAATAAATGTTTTGTGCGAAATATAGATTTATATGTAGCCTGAAAATTTACGAGGACGGATTATCATTGTCTATTAATCTTTAGACGAGTATCTTCATCATTGTTGTTTTGATCACATTCCAGAAAACTGAAAACCGAAATGTTTGGATAAACTAAAGGAAGGGGCTGAAGATACTGGTCTAAATGATTCAAGGTGTAGATTTTCGTGTTGTAAGCATATTTATATGCCCGCGCATAAGGGATTTGTTGATATTCAATCAATTATTCTGCGAAGAACTATTTTATCAGCAAATGTGATAATTGCCCATTGGCTAATCAAACAAATACGATTGAGATATGTTTGCTCAAGCTAACAAAAAAGCTTTTCAAGAAATTCAATAAAAGGTAACTTATGCCTCCTGTAGGGCGAATATGAACGGCAAGAACAGCAAATGATTCCCCTTTTGAAGAATATATCTTTAAAAAGTAGTTGATCCGTTAGGGGCTATATATTTCTCAATCACCATATGTGAGTGTGTTGTATAGTGGGGTGAATGTCCTGGTGCCATGAGATGTCTCGTCGTGGGTTTCTCATTTGCGGGAGGGAAATCGTGAACTTGGATAGAAAGGAAGGACTCGAATACTGTTTGTAAAAATATGAGACATTTTTATTTCATAGCATACATCTTTGTCGGCCGGAGAGTGAAGAGTGGGAGGGAGATGAGGTTTCTGTCCGGGTCTGCTCTGTATTCAGGTCTGCTTTATATGTTTCTCGAACGCCCACGCATGTGTCATTTCCGCTTTCCACATCCTGTTTTTTTGGACACCACCTATTTCCTAAGGTGACCGGGTCACTTACATTTCCGCACAGGTGTTTGACCGCGGAATAACCTTTTCGTGGCAGTATATCATAACATGTGTTTGATTGTGTGCGTCTCTCTCTCTCTCTTTCTCTCTCTCCCTATCTCTCCCCCTCTCTCTCTCCCCCTCTCTCTACAGTACTCGGCATAAGTATTTAAACAAACAGACATTGTGCTTCTAATTGCTTGGTCCTGTGTGTTAAAACAGGAACAAATATTTTAATAGAATTGTTAAATGAAAAAGAAAACAAGTTTTTTTCTATCCTTTGAAAATGTTGTTCAGAATCGATCAAGGAGATTTAAAAGGCGAACTCTCATTGCTATTTGGAAGAATTGCCAAACGAGTAAGTTAATTTGGATCCCACTTGCTCAAAATCCTTAATGGCCCATGCAATCTTATGCAATAAAAACAGATTCGTGCTTGTTCAATTACGTTTATATATAAATATATTATAAATATAAAAAAGACAACGCTAATATTGAATGTATGATACACTAATGCATCAATATCCTCGTAGACATTAGTTATGATCCGAAGAGAGCGCAATGCCAAGGTAGAGCGGATATTTGCGGGAATATTCAAAATGAAAATATGTATGTGAAACCAGCAGTACCGCTTGTAATGAACCATTAAAATTGATTCCCACAAATATATATATATATATAATTTATTTATGAGAGAGAGAGGTGTTTACTGATTATATGTGGGGGTAAATAATGTGGGTGAATATATTGGCTGATAAACTGGTTGACAGCTCTACTACCAGTCATTTTTTGAGTACGATATCTTTTTTAATGACACTTTGCTTTATTACTGGTTCTTCCCTTGTCAGTATATGAATAAATACATACTGCAGACATCACAGTCGGGTGAATAAATCTTGGAAACCAATTTTAATTGGGGAAAAAGTTCCTTCTTATCGTAAATAATTTCCACACTTGAATGGTTGGGCATTATTACTGAGCGACTCGATTGAACGACGCTCTGTCGTTGTTGTTCTTTCGTCGCTATCTTCCTGCCCCCAAAGTCTAGAGCCCGTTCGAAGTTTTAGGAAACTTTCTGAGAGTTAATAATAGTAGAATATGTATTTTGCAACAGATATGAATAATCCATCTTAAGGGGCTTAAGAGAAGTAGATGAAAAAGGTTATAACAATGAGGTATGTATGATTGAGCGTCGGGGGCAATTTTGCGACCTGAATAAAAGACATAGAGACTCATTTTGCAACTGTCTACAAATTCTTCATAAAGTGTAATGAAATCTACTGGAGATGTTTCATCACTTCCTGCTAACCGTTATAAAATAAACACATAATTTCATTAGACGGATCTGTCGTATTGCTAAAGTAGCCAGGTGTGTATCTGTACGTTAAATGAAGTCTTTAGGACCAATTAGTTTGATACTTACAATTAACTAAACTATGATTCTCTTGATACACCCTAACGATATACCTTTTTGTGCCAATGGAATAAACCTTGATCTTCAGTTTTTAAATCGTATTCTCGTTATTTCCTCCGTTGTTCCTGAACTCTAGAGAATACCACTGATAATTACTAATAGTAGTGTCCACATTCTGACAGAGTATTAACAGATGTGCATGTTCCACTGAATAAACCCGTCATTGTTGCAACATATAGAGGACTTGCAATTGTGGGGGAAATGTAGGAATAATTGCACTTATGAAAAGTGATCCCAGCTTTCCAGAGTTTCTAGATCTACATTACATTATTAATCGTGAACACCTGACAGCCAGATACTTCAAGCAAGTTTGAAGATGTTATTAAATATGTCCTTGAAATTCAATTTCACATATTTAAATTGGAAGATACGCCGACATTTTAGAAATGTTATTGAAAGACTGGAGCTTAAAGTGATGTATATTTATTCTACATTGTGATGTGTCTGTCGATCTGCAATTTCTTGAGTGGGTTTGTGAATATGATGGCGCGTATTATTACTTCATTTAAAAAAGATAAATGTCCTCAATTGGAAACTGATGAATGGATATAAGATATAATGATTCGTGTTGATATACTGAACCATCTACAAACTCTAAACTTGGCACCCCAGGAAAAGAATACGATTGTTTCTGATTTTACTCAGTGAATGAGACATATTGTCGAGAAACTTCAGTAACTTTCCCAATCGCAGAAGGAGATTAAATACTTTCCCTGATATTGAAATGAAAAACCACAAATTGGAAAAATACAAAGATAAATTACAAGTACTGCTTGATAAATTCCTAGCCAAGTTTGATGGTTTGCAGCAGCTTTCCAACGATTCGCAGCCAAGATAGAGACTCACAAGATTACAAGAAAACGAGTAACAATTGTTATGACTCAAATAGTCAATGCTACAATTATCACGCTATTAAAGCCGCTATTTCCTGCTAATAAAGGTATTGTGAGTCTCTATCTTGGCTGCGAATCGTTGGAAATCCGGCTGATAAGTTGTCAATGATCTACAACTTAGCTCAATCAAATGTTGATTTGAAAGGATTGCACTATGCTTCAACTTCACAAACTTCACAGCGGTATGCTCTCCTGGGAATTGAGCTGAGTTGGACACTAATTTCTTTCAGTTCAGGAAATATTCATTTTGGAATTCTTCCAAAACTCAGTTGTAGACTCGGATTTATGGATCTTCTTTAGACCCAGGTTCTCTTGTAATTCCATTAGTTCCATTTCCACAGCAGATGGTTCTGTAATCAGAGTTTCGCGAATTGGACAAACATCATTGATCACATAAATCATGAATGGATTTACAACTGTAATGGATTTACAACTGTAATGTTCCCCCTTTTTATTTGTATGTGTGGCAGTCTAACGTTATGTTACTGATATGGAATTTCGCATACTGTTCTCAGTTGGTCCTGTAGTTTATCACTATGTTAAATACGTTAAAACGATCATCAGTCAACAATTGGTATATATGTGGACTTTGTGATTACTGAAAATAATACAAATAAACAGTTTAAAACACTACATACACGAATAAATATTATTGCATGTATATATTTATTAATATTTATATAAAATGTTTGCGACGAAAATTGCCAGAAAACAAGTGTGAAAATGTGTCTTATATTTATTGTCTTATATGTCTTGCGGCTCTCAAATATCTGGAGTTTTGTGTTGATGATGTATGTAGTTTGCTTGTTGCGAAAGGTCACAAAGTGAAAGAACTAGCAAACGCGTCAGGACGGAACAAATTCTCACATGGTACTCTTTGTGATCGGACGCCGCCTCCGTTGTTCGTTGACTACCAAAGTCTCTCTTCCAATTCTTCCTCCACCTCTTAACGCCTCGTCCGTAAAGTTGTAACTAGCCGGAATTGTCTCAACTAACTCGTCCGCTACTGATCAGGTGTGGCTTTTATAACCCGTCAGTCGACATCCGGGTGACTGACTGCCGCAACTTCGGACATCCGGGCGACAAAGCCATGGCTGTTCCTTTATTGCCGTCGACATTTTCTGGCTTTTCATGCACCGGGCACACGCGATACGTAGTCTCTTTGGAAGTCGAGTAAGCGGATTATCAGTATCTCCACTACAGGTTTATCGTATATGGCTCATACATTAAGCAAGTTTGGCCACCCCTATTTTATAATAACGTAAGTTTTTTCGTCTGTAGTATTTTTGCAACAGTATCTTTCTTCTGATTTATATTCCAGAAGTTATTGTTTTCTACTTAGTAGTAGTAATAGTAGTAGTAGTAGTAGTAGTAGTAGTAGTAGTAGTAGTAGTAGTAGTAGTAGTAGTTGCTTAGAGATTCTGAGATAAAGTGTATTAAAATGTGTAATAATAAAAACAGTTCATATCAGACTCGTATGCCAGATGCAGCCGAGAATAGTAAATATATATAATATATATTGCTTTGGTTTCACTATTTTATTGTTTCTTGTTTATCTGCTGGTTCCACGTTGTCTGCTATTCGTGATAAGCAAGAAAGCATAAGCGTTCGAAGATTAAATGCTTCAAAATTCAGTATGTGAGTTGTTTTAGTTGTTTCTGAGCATAACAGCCTTGATAAAGCAGCGACAAAATAAAAAAAAATGTATTATAAAGATGGCTGACAAGTGTTGTCCATAATTGATTAACCGATGCTTCAACAGGCGATCTGCAAAAATCTGGCATGTTTGTTTTGCAACTAAAATATACTACGATATAGAATCCTAATCTAAAAGAAATCAATGTCTATATAAACGTGTTGCATGAGGAGAGGAATATTGTTGGGAATATGCGGCTTTAAATACTGATATTGGAATTTCTTCCACTGGGAAATTATATTCGAACTGTAAAAATAATTTATTTATTAAACAGGAACCTCAAAATGCGATTGTCATCTGGGGCGCGTAATGATTATTTTAATCTACTAAATTGTTCTTTGGTACGTAGGAACGAGATAAATAAAAAACCATCGCATCAACAGTCTGAAACGATAAATAAAAGAAAGTAAGCCCCTGAAAACTAACACACGTATATTTCCAGGACCGAGATACACATTTAGATATACAGGGTGTCCCTAAAGTCTGGACACATAGGCAAAATGCATATTTTCAATAAAGGAAAATGTGAACAACATTCTATTTTATTTAAATATTAATAAATAACATCTTCAATGTGTTTTCCACTATTTGTGATGCACAGTTCAATGCGCTTTGCGAAATTCACATGAACCCGATGCATTAACTCCACATTTCCGTCAACTTGAGCACAGTCATTTATGATGCGTTCCCTCAGGTGTCTCGTAATTGTTATACCTTTCTTCTTTCGACAAACGCATATTTAATCTGTGGGGCAAAAGAAATATAGTTAGTTATAAATAGTGATATTTCCTATGTGTCCAGACTTTAGGGACACCCGGTATGGAAGAGTGATCATAATCTTAAATTACTGTAATAATTTGAACGAATATAATATAACACATTGGTTGGGTAACGGTCAGTGATCTACCGTGGACGTGGAGTAATAGGAAAATACAACACACATCGTTGTTCTGTGGTTGGGAGCCTTCGTTTTATTCATATTTACACTCAGAAGAGAACGAGAAGTCGAACAAGGCAAATGATTTCTCTTTCAATTTGTCTCGGGGAACTAAGAAATAAGGTTTCGTTATTCCAAATCGTTTGGGTTTACCAAAGGACAAGGTTCCCTGATTCCAAATCGTCAGACCACTTTCAGCAGTGCTGGGCGCTTGCAGGACCGGGAAGAAAGACCCTGCACGGGAATGACTAGCGCAAAATACTCTGCAAGTGCTCAACCGATGTGCATACGTTCCCTAGCCCATAAACATCAGCACTTAATGACGTGTACTTATTCACGTGATTCCTCGTCTGTGTCACATCATAAAGGAAATGATTAAACTGCTCTCTTGGTCTTGAAATCTCGTCTCTAACTACAGTGCTGTATACCGATAGAAAAGACATTCAAAAACAATTAGCCAGAAAAAAATATTAAACAGACAGTTCATTAATCCTCTTAAAAACGCACATGTAACTAAGTGCTCCAAAACATTATTTGAAAAAACGTCAATTTAAAGAAGAGCCGAGCACTTGCGTTCCATTATTGGTTTAAGGCCAGCGAAATATTCCTCTAATTAAGTCTGTCGTAAAGTTTCAAGTATTTTAAGAGGGAAATGCTTGCTTTACAATTTAAATAATGGCTGGTATGCGTAGAGATAAATACATATGACTGCATGAACGAATATCTGAAAGACTGGGAATGGGAAAGCTCTGCGCTTGCGCAAAACCATTAATGGGTACATTCGATTGGGATAACGTATGGTTACGTGTGTGTGTGTGTTCGCATGAGGAGGCTACATTGGAGCTTTTACTTATTTTTCTTTTATTTCCTGGAGAAATATAAGTGAACATCCTGAAGCAAATCGATTTTATTTTTAATGCACACATGCACAATTTATATGTAAACTAATTCAGAATAATTAGGCATTTGTTTCGTTATCTAGAGCATGCATTTATACGTTTTGCTGATCGTGCATACCTCATCTTGTTGCATGCGTAACAGAGCGAGAAACGAGCAAACTATTAAGACACAGAGATTGACAAGGAAGTAGGGAGAAAGAAAGGGCTGGTACGTACAATCAAGAGAGGGGGAGAGAGAAAGAAGATAAGTAGAAAGGAGAGGAAGAATGGTTTGTGTTACGAACGTAAAAGAGAGAGTGAATGGAAGATAAGGAAGGAGAGCAGTGAAAACGTCTGGTTTATGTGAAGATCATAAACGTAGGAGAAAGAGAAAAAGACAGACAAGTAGAAGTAGACAAAAGAGAAAGACTGGTTCGTGTGTAAAGCGTAAACGAGAGAGGGGAAATTGAGATAGAGAGGGCGAGAGAAGGAAAGGGATAAATAGAGAAGAATGATTGGTTGGTGTAAAGGGGTTAAAATGCGAAAAAGAGGCTTAAGTGAGAACAATGTGTTATAACGTAATGACGTAAGCGAGATGTCTACTAAAATTGGCTTAGTCTGCCACAAGGTAACATGCAGGGAAGGAATTTTGCTATGATCATCCAAGTGGGAGATAGTATCTGCCTTGTACATTAGCATTTGAAATCTCTATGGCGCCGGTAGGAAATATTGCTTCAGCCATCGAGTATGTCCACAAGTGTTATATTCTAGAGGTATTTGTCTAAACTTAGCTTATCAGATATTGATTACTTATAGGAATGTTTTCGGAGTTAATCAGGGAGAACGAGTATGTTATATTTCAAAAGAACACACACAGAATGGACACACTTGATATGATTTTGTGAAATACTTGACTTTTGGGATGATTAGGCCTGAGGTGAAATCAATTGTACTTGTATAACTTTGCAAATCATCGCAATACGGAAAGCCTCAAGACAGTGATCTAAACTTCGGTTGTATAGTAGTAAATATCTTCGTGTACGGGTTCGATTCCCCATGGGATAGGTATATATATATTTTTTAATTTGGACTTTTATTTCCACGTTTGTGTATAAAACCGTGGATGGCATCAGTTTTAATTTCTTATGTTGTCTATTCGAGTTGAAATGCTTTTTGTTTTTAATCTGACATAACAAATTGTTTATAATCGAGTTTGAAACGTTCTGTTTCGAACGACCGTAACAGTAGCCTCGCAATGACTGTTGCTTCGACTGAATTCTGGCTTTGTAATAAAATATTGGGTTACATAAGCTTTATCAAGTAAAAATAAACAACTTTGTATT
The DNA here is from genome assembly GCA_006491835.1 of Architeuthis dux. Lineage (NCBI taxonomy): Eukaryota > Metazoa > Mollusca > Cephalopoda > Oegopsida > Architeuthidae > Architeuthis > Architeuthis dux. The sequence continues at coordinate 1,493,588 of VCCN01001303.1, forward strand.
GTTATGATATACTGCCACGAAAAGGTTATTCCGGGGTCAAACACATGTGCGGAAATGTAAGTGACCCGCTCACATTAGGATATAGGTATATGAATTGATGTCCAACAAACAGGATGTGGATGACATCTGCGTAGGCGTTCGAGAAACCTATAAAGCAGACCCGAACACAGAGAGCAGGCGCGAACAGAAAACTCGGCACTCAAAGAAGAAACAGACATCAGCGGAGACGGAAGGCCCGAGACCGCTGTCCCTGTTGGGTACAGACTGACGGTTCTCCTCATCTCTCTCCCACTCTTCACTCTCCGGCCGACAAAGATGTATGCTATGAAATAAAAATATGTCCAGATATGTTTACAAGCAAGTCTTCGAGTCTCCTTTCTATCCAAGTCCAGGATATTCACCCCACTATACAACAGTATCTTTCTCAGCAAACAACTGTTCTATGTACCTTTTGCAGTCCACCAATATTGACATTATTTCATTACGAACATTCTCTACAGACCAGAATAAATGGTAATTCGAAGGTGTAATATCTGTGAATACGGTGGATAAGTGAAAACCTTCCAGCAAAGCTGTAACAACGTTTGCCTGGTTGCCAAAAAGAAACATGCGGTCTAGCGTTATCTTGATTTAATTTTGCACCCTTTCCCTTAACTAATTCTGGAGACATTTCGTCAATTATTGCATTCAGATGGTAGAATTCAGAACAGTATTTGTTCAAATCAATCTGTTGGCTCTCCGGAAGAATCTCATAGCAGTGGAGTTCCTTCTAATCCCACCACATATACAGCATAGGTCTGGCATTGGGTACGTTTAATGGTAGTGCACTTTTACTTGTTCCACGATCTCTCGCGTTCGATGTTGCTGTTAAGTATCTACTTTCCATAGCCCGTTAATGGAACATTTAAATACGGTTCAATCGTTTGTTGTTTCTTTTGCTTAACTCATATGGAAGTCAAACATCAAAGGGGTTAACATAACTAAGCTAGTGCTAATGGTTTTCAAGGTTTCAATGAAGTATTTCAGGTGTGTTGGCTCTCCTGCGTCGTATCATACTTATTATTTTCAAGTAATGTTCTGATTTAATCGTTATCAATCTCAACAGGTCTATCCAATCGTGGAGCACCGTGAAACTTCGCAAACCTCCTTTGATACGTACCTCCACTATCTTGCACAATCCGTCTTTTGCGTCTGATTCACATATTTATTTTTCTTGAAATAAAAAGCATAATAAGCAAAAAAATACTGCTTATTTTTCAATGCCAATATAAAGATATGCGAGTTTTGACGATAAAAAATGCACACTATGACAGCTGACACAATACAGGCAAAATCGACCCTTTTGAATGAAGTTAGTTAAAACTAAACGTTCCTAATGCCATATAATATACAAAACCTGAACGAACTTTTTGTCCACTATAATAAGAAGTACAGCTGTCACAATGCAGGAAAAGTGTTCTTTTTGATGAAGTTAGTTAAATTCTCCTAATGCCATCTAACAACAAAAGCAGACCGAACTTATTGGGTTAACCAAAAGATGATTTTGGGAACCGATAGATCTTCGGCATTCGTTTTAGAATAACACTTAGTTTTAGCTGGCAGGTCTAACAGAGTCGGCAATAACCTGTCTTTTCTTTTGTTGAATACTTTCTGTCGAAAATTGAGAATGAGAAGAAAAATGATTATCTTTAAAATTAGAGTCAGGAGCGAAAGACTTTTCTTTGGGTTTGCGGAGAAACCTCTAAAGTTAACATATCGCTTCTGGTAATTCCAGAAAAGGAAGGAACTCGATATTCACTCCACCTTCATATTGCTTCTTTTGCCTCAAAGCAACACAAAATCAATCTTTCTCTAAATGAACAGCTGTTTCAATCCATGGAAAGTGAGAGTAATATAAAAGAATGTGGAAAGTCTCAAATGGATGATCCACACAAGCCTACCGCATGGCCAAGATATATGGGCATTTCCAACTGGCACCGGGGTCGGTGTTCGATCCCAGGATATGGAATATGGCTTTTCAAGGCAGGTAGACGTTCCCTACTTGAAAGATCAGATTAACACAGTCTTTCCGATCACGATTTCGTCCCAATCTAGTTAAGTTTAGTTAATAGCAGTAAGCCACTGGACTGACACTGAGTCAAACACAAAGGCCAGTAACTGGTGAAGGTCTCGCCCAGGGTCAATGTTTAGCAAGCAGGTCTTGTAAACCAGTATTGCTCTTATATGTTCGATCATGTATCCTTGTGATAAGCTTACTAAACATTTAAAAGAATGTAACTGATAAATAAGATACTTACCATTAATAATGTTTTAATAGTATTTATTTCATCTTAATTCTAGTTGTTTATCATCGCAATTACTCAGACCGTCATTAGTAAACAGCGTGGATCGAAAATGTATGTACGACAGTGGCTCCACCATTTGGGCTACTAGAGCCAACAGATGCAGACGATCAAATATAACCATATATAATGTTAGAATTGACCGAATTGACACATTCTTAGCTGTGTATAATTCAGGTGTAGATTATAGGCCTTGGACGAATATAGTACTGTATATCCAAACACCATCCTTTGCACCTGAGAGAAAGAGTTGATCACAATAAAGTCAGGAAACGCTGTTTAGCGAATTATCTGTAGAGGATGTATTTATTAATGGGAAATTAATTAATTATATAATAGGAAACATTTCCAACGGTCTAAAAAAACACTCACATGGGAGATACGAAATTGTTTGATAGATTGAAGGTAAAAGGAAAAGTCAATTTTTGGGAAGGTGACTAATA
>VCCN01001303.1:1564984-1575825 GCA_006491835.1 Architeuthis dux
GATGATGATATAATGTATGATTTTATTTATTATTATACATACTATACTCCCGTTATAGTAATCATCTTCAATCGGAATAGAATTTGGGGTTGAATTTGACCCTACCGCAGCCAGGCTTGGCATATATTAACTACTTTAAAAAAGTAATTCATTGTTGGTTTCTACATTCTTTAATGCAGATATGTGCATTCTTGCTAATCATTCTCTTCGATATAAGGTTTTATTCTTTGGTAAATTTTAAGTTCAAAAGGATAGATTCTGTTGCCATTTTTCTCACTAAAGAACAGTAGGTCATAGAATATAATTTCCATGTTTAGGTATAATTAGGCACTTTCAAAACAAATAACTCTTCATTAATGTCGGTCTGAAATACAGAGCAAATAAGGTTTCTAAAATGTAATTCGAGAGTGTCTCTATAAACTATCGTTATTATGACGTGTTTACAGAGTGGAAAATTATTCTATATAAATCACTTGCAGTGAGTTGGTAAGAATTATCGGCACAGGTTTGCGAACTTTCAATGAGAAGAGATAATAAAGTTAGCTCTGCGCGATATTGACGTAAAATATATTATCCTGAAGATGAAGCCAATAGAAATGAAAAAAGTATTAAATCCTTGATAAAAAGAAAATAATTCTATACTGTAATATATCAGCAATATTCTTTGGTGAACGTATTCGGGGCTCTTCTGAGAAATCTCAACATCGACTAGAAGCTGTGGGCATGGTGTTTTCAGAGATTAACTTAGGTAAATCGTATACAGCCGCTCTTCTCTGTAAAGGTCCACTATGGTAACTCTGTAACAGACCAGGCTAAGTTCAGTAACTAACTATATTACATAAGCAAGGACGATTTGCTGTGGAGTAGTGGCATATCAAATAATACATACTTATATTAAATAGATTTAGGTATATTTAGATGAAGAGATCTATATTTATAAACTTATGATATCGTATATAAGATCAAAAGAGGGCACCTTATAGTGGGCTAGTGGGTCTTGCTGATCATTACTCCTATAGTGAATTCAATCCTCACTGGATGTTTCACGACCGTTCGATCCTCACCGAATACCCCACGATTGGTCGACTACGCTAATATTAGTAAGTATATCGCGGAAATTTGGTGTATAATCTATTTTGAGCATTGTCAGTCGAAGGCAGACAGTTCGGCTGTTTCACATTTCAAACCTTTATCTCGGCATAGAAAACATTCTGTTGAAATGACATCGGCAGGAATATGTTGATGTGTATCTGAAAAGTTGGCCAGAAGAGTTGGCATCAGATGCATTGTCACTAGCAAAAGGAATGGCCTTAGAATTAAGATTAGCCACACACATGTCCATATATACATCGCGTGGCAGCGTATTCCTGAGATCTTTATGCATGAAATTTTACCAACTTTCGGATTTAAACGATACTGGAAAAATCTACTCTCTTTATGATATATCAAAGGAGAGAAAAACACATCTTTCATGAAACGATAGTATTTGAGCGAGTATGGTACTTTTCATCTAATATATATATATATATATATATATTATCTCTCTCTTTCTCTCTATCTCTCTCTCTCACTCTCTCTCTCTCACTCTCTCTCTCTCTATATATAGTGTGAGTGTGTGTTTTAATGCTTTTATACAATAGTATTTTGTTGGTTGTTATTTGTGAAGTATAGGCAACGGCTTTCATTTTGAAACGTTCAAAAACACACAAAACATTAGTTCAGGCTGGAGAACGCCTCAACAATTTCATCTTCTGATGTTCATAGACAATTTTCTATCGATATTCCCGAAGCTTAGCTTTGTCTGGCGCATGGCCATAAGTGCGAGGCACCCAGTGAGGATCGAACGCACTACAGTAACAATAGTCTTCCAGACGAACTTGTTAACCACTAGGCGCCCTGAGAGTTACTTAGTTTATTCAATAAATGCACACAGGAAAAACTATGAAAGTGAATACTAAAATGGCATATTTAATTAAAATCGCCGCTAGACATGTTAACTCATGGGATAAAATTATCGAAAATGTTGGCCAGCGATTTGTTCGTCTTTTCTTGAAAAAATATCCAATTTTTGGAATATTAAAATTTGCAGTCCAATCTGCAAATTTCAGTTTTGAACACGAAACTAGACATTTATTGATTGTACGGAGGGCCTTAACTAATCATTAGACCCTCCCTTACTTTAGTTAATTAAGTTAAATGTCTACAGTTTTCGAAATGGTTAAAATATCGACACTAGTATCATGATACACTATCCCATAAAAGTGTTTCCTCTGGGTGCGATATTCTCTTAAGTACTCTGCTGTTTAGGCTCTTGGGATGAGTGTGGCTTGATTTCTCGAGACCCTGATCTAGTTCAGTGGTTAGCGCATTAGTTTGCAAAGTATTTACCGTGAACACCTCACCCCATCGCTCGCTGTCACAGTTACAAGCATTGTAAGAATAGAAGTTGCAAATGAACAAATACAAAGTCAATTACTCATCTTGGTAGTAACAACGAATCGTCGGTGTATACCTGTTCGTCAGGGTAGATGAAAGCAAATGGTGTGTCTAGCACTTGTAATAAAACCCTATGGACATCGAACAAAGGAAGCAGTGAGGTGTTTTCAAACCAATTTGTTAAAATGTTTTTTCGTCTTGTCTTCGACCTTAAATCAGGGAGAAACACTACTGTTTAAACATAAAATCTCAGAGAAGGCTATCCGACTGATAACGTATTGCTACATCTTTGAGAAAACGAACACGAATAAAAAGGCAATTTTCAAATTCTGAATTTAGAATGACCTAAAGAATTGTTAAAGATATTTGTCACAGGTTTTCATTAAAAGAACAACTAGTGACACACACCATCTCTGTAGGTCGCTAACATACAAAGAAACGGTAATCTGTCGGTTGTTATTTGTAGAATGTTGTCAACGGCTTTCACCATGACATTCTCAAAGACAGACAAAAAAACATTTTAACAAATTGGTTTGAAATTCAAAACATATGAGAGAGGCCAACCGAAAACATATGGGATCAGCCGTGTCCTATTCTAGGACAGGAGAAGGCATGAATTTGAAATAGATGCCACTGGTCCCCGTGATTCTGAGGCAACACCTCTCCATTGCACTAAAGGAGAGGAACATATGTCGCCCTGACGCCTTTGTGGCACTGGCTTCCACCTACACTTACGCATGTAGCACTGCAGATTAAAACAGATCCTGTGTCGAATTTGCTCTCGTGAAGAGGCGAATAAATACTAACATGGAACACCCAGTATGGAACGAACAACAATACCAGCTTGCTAACCATTGATTCAGGGCAAAGCATCGGTTTATTTACTTAACTTAGTTTAGTACGTCAAAAGTGTGTATTAGTCAGTGAGGTAAGATAAAGTATCGCCCATAAATGAGTACACTCCCACCACTTTCTATATAAAGTTAGTTTCCTTCTAAACCAAACATAGCAGGATGTTATTATTTCTAGTGGAACATTACACAAAAACGGATATTATGAAGTATTATTTATGACCAAGCACTACAGAATTGAAACTCTATTGCAAGTTGATATTGTTGCGAGTTTTCTATAAAACAAATGGTAGGGGTGTACTCATTTATTGGCGATACTGTACTTTACAATATCTCACCAATCATCCAATCCGCAGAACTGAATAGATATAAATAATAATTAAGTACCAGGCCTTGGAGGGGTTTCCTGGCCATTCGTGACCTGGGGATAATAATAAGTATATGACTAGTTCCCGGGGACACGTTTCCCACGCAGCATTGGACAACAAATAGTAGTTTTAATGGGATCAGCCTGACACCTGTCGTGGACAATTCTCGTTATTACCTACATAATATGTATGTGGTTCCCCCCAATAAACTTGGTCACAAGACACATTTCATCCACGTGGGAAGACAAATAAATACTACCTACATGAATATAATTATGTTAAGTTAGTATATAAAAGAAAATAAATACACTCCTAATTAGCAACTAATGTTGCTAAGCAGCAACATTAGTTGCTAATTAGGAGTGTAAAAAAGTGTCGTGAGTAGACAGATGAAGACGCGCGGCAAAACCACTTCAATATCTAATAATACTGCAACTACTTAACACCACAACGCATAATATGACTGGGAGGATACACCTAGGCATGTGACAGATAAGAATTTGGAAGTATGCCGTTCACCTTTGCAGTGGTATTACATTGTTTTTTATCTGATTACTTTCTAGAGTAATCTGAGTTTTTCAGTGAGTTAGCTTGCTATGCGGACGAGAAGGCTTATGTGGTGGAATATAAGAGGAAGATAATATCACATTAATTATATTAAGGTTATAGTAGTTGTTACGGTAAGAGTATTAGTGACGCTCATCTGTAAGCTCATTTGTAAGAATCGTCAATTAGCAACGGATATAATAATACAAAAGTAATGATGGCCTTCCAATTATTCAGTGAATGATAGCCCTGACTCTCAGAACAGAATGACACAGGTTGTAGTGGTATAATCCATGAAAACCCTTGCAGTGAAGTCGCTGTCAAAACAAATGTTGCTGATAATAGTAATTATTTTGTTTATCAGTGATTATTTTTTGAATAAGCTGTTTATGTGAAAAGTTATATTACGAGTAAGATTTATTGAACAAATGCGTCACAGTATTCATTCGCTCTGATCATTACGTATGGAGAAATCTAGCGGTAGGGAGTAATGAAGAAATAAACTCATTTGTATGTTTGTGCCAATTGCATTTAAACGCAGTATATGTAGGACAGATTTCGGTTTTTCTCATCGATACCCTCTGACTTTACCGCTACTCTGACATGTCCTCTCTTAGCTTTAGTTATGTTCTGCGCTAACAAACTAAATGTCTCTGGCAGTAGAGAAAAAGCTGATAATTAAAGACCAGATCTTTTATTAAAATTTGCTTGAGCAAATTACGGTATTCAATCTATATGTTGTGCCTTGCAAATCAGTAGTCGGTGATTAAAGCAAGCAATACCGACGGAATACGGCTATTTAATGTATACTATAAATGCATCGATAATGACTTAACTTTAGAAAGGCATTGACATTCAGAGAGCAAAAGGTCATCAGTGGTCAGGAATTAATGCAAGAATTACTAAGAGAATAGGACTATTATATATATATGATGCAAATACATTGCTAATGATTTTATTCGTGAAATCCATTGTAAAGAACGGGGTAATCAATTGTTAGGAATCAATAGATGCGTTACTGACAGAGCATGGCTATTTTATGGATAACGTAAATGCATTGATAGGATTTCACTATAGAAATGTATCGCATTCAAGAAGAAAGGGATTGTCAATTGGTCAGGAAAGAATGGAAACATTGCTGGTAGAATAGGCCTAGTATATGTATAATGTAAATGCATTGTTTATTATTGAATTGTAAATCTTTTACTATAGAAATGTATTGAAGCATCAGGAATAAAGGACTGTTAGTGGTCAGAAATGATGTTTAGCCTTACTGACACGATAAGACTTATCTAATTTCCATCTATTTCTATATAATACTAAAAGTCTGAATTGCACAACCAATTTGACAATGGTCGATTTTCGTTTGAAACAGTTCTTTTTCTAACTCTCGACTTTACCCAGACCCTAAAACTGTTCCAGTAGGCTCCTAATAAACTGTATATGTGTGCAAAATTCACATATGGTTTCCCCTTTCGCAAAACAAAATGAGCGGTCTGTATTCGCTCTAACCCCGATAATAATGATCTGATTTCCATCTATTTCTATATAATATTAAAAGTCTAATTCCCCCAACCAAATTTGGCATGCATTCTTAAAGGACCTAGGGGAAGGTTTTAAAGTAAATTATATACGACACCACAAGGCCAACTAGTGTAAACCTATTTACCGGTAATAATTATAATTACAGCAATCTAAGTGATGTCGTGTATATTTTTAAGATATAATGGTGATAATGACGGCCATGATGACACTAATATACCAACGAGATTTTCTTGGTACTCGTATGTTTATTTCAATTAGGATAATGAAGATAACAGATAATAGTTGGTTGACCGAGGAAATAATCACAGTAATACATTACCTGTCTCTGTCTGAGACACTCAGACTCCATCTTCAACCGTTTATGATATATAATCAGCTTGTCATGTCTGTGTAACTGAACACAAAATTAATGCATTCATTCAGATATATAATGAAATATTTCGGTAGTTTTATATTGGCTCTTGTTAACGGTTTTGACATCAGTTTCATGAATTGTAACTAAAACTAAACCAATAAGTGTCAACCTCAATTGTTTTTATGGAATCATGACTTCAAAGTAGAACCTCCTTAAGTCAATTAGGCATCTAAATATTGAAGAATTAAGACAGGGTTTCTTTTTAATGTAGCATGTTTCTATTTAAATCCGTCTCCGAATTGATCCACTTCTATCCGACTAGTGCAGAATCTAGATTACATTGCGTTCGTGGTAGTGGATCGATGATTCTTTTGAGACGATGGTAGTTTGATACTTCAGAAATTCAAATGGAATGGAACTTAATAGATGAGAACGAGTTCACGAAGAAAAGCAGATGTTAATATCGCCTGCCATTAAAATTGAATTAGATGACCCCGATAACAACTGACATTGTTGAATGATCTCGCTGGTCATTGATATGAAATGGAAACACCGGAAATAAGGCCTTGTACCATATTCGACTAATTAATATCAACCTTAAAGTGATGGCAAAAGAAATAGATTTTAAAAAGGCGAACACGAACTGGTGTTTGGGCCAAGATAATGGTCAGGATAATGAATGTTGATTTCAGGACAGACAGTGTTTCTTCGCTGAGGAGATTGGCACAGCACAATCATCGTGAACCCCAAAGGGTAAAGTGCCAGACTAATTTAAGTTTAGAAAATATCTGCTAGCTAAGCTCTCACATAAATATCTCGTTGATTTATCACGAGATAAAAGCACTTAGATGTAAAGGCTGGCATATACCTCCTCCCTTAGTCGAAACTAACACATGCACAAGATCCCCTCACTTATACATTGCAAGAATCAAGTGCTATGCATGCATAAGTGTACGGTGAAGAAGACACCTTGACACACACATTCCATCATATAAGTCAGTGTGGCGAGCCTCGTGGCTGAGATAGGAGTATATTGATAATTGGCACCAATGGTAAATGTTCGTGCCTAGGTAAAAACTAAAATGTCACTATCGTTGTTCAATGGTTAGCAAGCTAGTTTATCTGAGGCACTAGAATATTTGATCCTCACTGGGTGTCCCATACGTTTGGCTGTGTGCCTGAATAAGCTAAGCTTAATAAATTGGGCGCCTACCAGCAACTAGGGAGCTAAACTCGCAGACGATTGCTACTGTAGTGAGTTCGATCCCCGCTGGATTCCCTATACTTCTATCTTTGTGCCGTTCAAAGCTAAGCGATGTAAATATCATGAAGTTATTAACTAATCCTACTATGGTGACTGTAGGTATTTATCCTTGGCACCAGTGATCTTTTTCGAACCCAGGTAAAAGCCAAAATTACAGATGCTGATTTTCAAGACAGGTTGACACTCCTCCTGGAAGATTGGAGCAACAACTGTTTTACTCCATGTCGCCCTGTGCTAGACTAAGGTATACAAGTAACTATTTGCTGGATTAACTCTAATATAAGTGTCGATGTGCCGTAAAACAAAACAATCAATCAATCAATCTAATATAAACATCTCGATTATTTATTACAAGATGAACCCGTGGAAATTCCACGGGTGTTGACAACTAAGATCATCCATTATATTATACCCTTGCTCTTCCCTCAACCTTTGACTGTATCTTCACATGTTCTCCCGTATCCCTCACAATCTTCATTGCCTGTCCATGCTTCTATCTAAATGTTATACAAACATTGGTTAGTTTCATATGCGAACATCTTCCTACTCACTCAGTAAACTACCTTTCTTCTCTGCCGTCCTCCTGACTATCCTCTTATTAAACTACATAACTTTGTGTTCTACCCTCTCTCGCCCGACCGTCTTATTAAACTACCTAACTCTGTTTTCTACCCTCTCTCTGCCCAACTTCTTATTAAACTACCTATCCTTTCCCTTATGTTATTACAGAAAGCATAACATGCAAACGCAGATAGGAACAAGAAAAATAATATAATAGATGAGATAAAAAAATATTTGTAAAAAGTGACGCACATACATACACCTACTTACCCAAATCGAAACTAACCCATGCACAACTTCATCTTACTTATACATTGCAAGAATGCAGTTCCATGCATGCATATAAACACGGTGAAAAGACATCTCAACACCCACATTCTCTCTCTCTTAGAACAGTTCATATGTATGAATCTCTTGAACGCATAGGCGTATTCACTTGTTGATAGAGATAGGTATACGCACACGGCCACTAAAGTGCTGCCTTCCTCACGACGCCATTACATCTAACATTATCTTGCCTCTACTCTTTCGACAGTGTCAACACACACAATTACTACTACAAAATCCATTCTATCACATTTCTTCTCACACTGATGCTTCAGTCATTCTACATTTCTTCGTTGGTACTCTTCACAATAAAACAGAATGTCATACACCCTCGTCCGCTCCTGGCCCGTATTGACTACCATTTTCAATAAGAAAGAGTAACAATCAAAGATCTTCTTAATTAGAAGCGAATACTTTAATCCGTACACATACACACAAGTAAACACACACGCACCCATGTGTACTAACTATATAAATATAAATACACCTAACTATGTCTCATCATACCCAATTGAAATGAATATAGCGTACTGGCTTTCTGAAGTTCTTAAGGTAAGTCTAATATTTACCTATACCCATTGAGTTAATTTCTTTTCTGATTAATCCTTGTTTACAGTTGTTTTGTACTTTTTAAAGAATTTACCATATTTTGCGGTATCAAATTCAGGCCAACATTAACATACACACGTAATATATCCGGCTGAATTCTGGAAAACATATCAAAACGCTTCCTCTTTAATTAATTAGCTGTAGACAGTAAGCCATGTCAAATTCGGCATTGAAAACGAACGGTTACCTTCCAATTTATTCGATGCCAGGAAATAGGGTACTTAAACGAATTGAAAAATATCTCTTTCTATTTCATTCATTATTTATTTTTTAATTTTATTTATGTACGTATAATAGTCCTTGCATCCCGATGTTTAAAACAGGTGCGTCAGACTGGGTTTTTGCGGATATGTAATTATGACTGTGGATTCTGTTTAGCGGTGGAATATGAAAGTAGATACTTAAGTACGAAATGAGAACCTTTCTAGTCAGGTGAGACTGGGATGTCCTGAATATACCCTGAATAATACAACTTTGTTTACGCTTCCGAACTATTGAATTTCCCGCCAATTTTCAAGGGTGAAAATTGTACAGTTAATTCGAAGACCGTAAAGTCCACGACGAGCATAAAGCTCTTTTGTTTACAAGACAAACTTGCAACACTTACCACTTTTAATTTAAATTAAGGTATTTCTTTGGATAAAGGAAGAATGAGCAATCAGGAGTACTGAGTAGTATTTATCAGTGATATTTTTATATAAACCATTATGCATTACGCAGGGCCTCTGGGAGAGCGGTGCAGCCAATGCATTGCACCGGGATCCGGAGGAACAAAGGGGCCTGAGAAAGTTGAAGGGGGCCGAAAGTGTTGAAGGAGGCCCGAGAGTTAAACTTCTAAGTCAATATGACTAAAGGACGAGTTTGTGTGTGTGTGTTTGTGTGTGTGTGTGTGTGTGTGTGTTGAGGGGCCCGAAAATAGCTTTTTACCGCCTTATAAAGTTTCTCTGGGAGGCCCTGGCATTGGGCAAAGCATTTGTGTTTATTGTCCATAGGCAAGTTTAATAAAACATAGAACCATAAAGAACCTCTTTACTTGAACTTGAATACAATATTTTATTTTCCAAAGATAAACGACGTCCTCCACCGCTCTGGAGATCGTCATCAATGTCCAGGTCTTCTGCTATTTTCTTTTATGAACCATTGTCACTTATTATAGAATTGGTAATGCAGGGAGATTCTCGAGGATAGGGATGAAAGGTTTTATTTTTTTTTATTTTCGATCCACGCTGCTTAATGATCTGGGAGTTGCGATAAAAGCAACTGAAATTAGGATGGAAGAAATACTAGTACAAATCAATAATAATTTCCAGTTTGTTCAAAATGAAACTTCAGTTCACTGTGATAGAGTCTTATGCAATATCTGAATGTGTATGCACGTGTATACATGCATAGATTTTATCTGAAAACTATTGGGATTTTACAAACCTGTCATCATCATCACCAGCAGCATTTTAACGTCGGTCATTGGACATAGGCTTTCCCCAAGACCAGCCAGACTTCTCGATTGTGGTCATCGCGGAGCCAGTACATTCTGAACTTGTCAAGTTCGTCACGCCACGCTTATTTTTTTGGAGGAAACAACTTTACATATGATCTCTGGGAATCCACGTTGTGAGTCGTGTTGTCTGACATTCTTGCAACATGGCCAGCCCATTGAGTTTTCTTATGGTTTTCTATGATATCTCAGACCTCTGTTTGTTTTCTAATATACGGTGCTGTCTTGTGATCTCTCCACATGATGTTAAGGATGATTCTCTCCTGTGCACGTGTCATGGTTTTCAGTTGGAGGTCCAATCTTTTGGTTAGGTCCCATGGGTGACTATATCGGGAAATGCATTTGTTGTAGATCCTCCTTTTGTCGCTCGATTTCTTCTTCTTTTGTGGATTTCATGGAGATTTGTTGCCCTAGGTAAATGTAGTGGTCTGCTTTCTTTAGCTCTGCATTTTCGATTTGTCATTGTGTCTTGGTCCTCAATATG
>VCCN01001303.1:1852823-1864881 GCA_006491835.1 Architeuthis dux
ATTGTAACGGTTCATTACAAGCGGTACTGCTGGTTTCACATAGATTCTCATGAAAATATATATGGGAAACCAGCAGTACCGCTGGTGGTTAGCAAGCTAGCGTCGCAGACATTACTACTGTAGTGAGTTTGATACTCACTGGGTGCCCCACACTTGGTTTTGTGCCGGATTACATTTTGAGCTATGGTTGGGAAGCTAGTCTTGCAGGCGATTTAATTGTGTTTTGAGTTCGATCCTCACTGGATACCTCACTGTTTTGGCCATGTGCCAGCCTAAGGTAAGCTTAGTAAATATTAAAGAAGAAATGTTTCTTCCTTCTTTGAAGCATTTCGTTCTTCAGAATTTAAAAGCATTATGCACATTTAAGTATAAGTACATTGAGTATAAGGTCGCATATTTCGTATGTTGGTCTGTTACAGCCCCAGTATTTGCCGATCTTTATGCATACACGCTCAGCTTTTAATTCCTTAGCAAGTTCAAAGTCTTCCACCAGGTATTATAACTAATTATGTGTGTTCAAGATTGTCTCTTGCATGAGCAATGAAGACTCGTTGCATAAAATACGAGCAAATTCTGCTTCAAGCTAAGGATAGAAAATCAGTAATTACACACATTTCGAGAAAAAGACCTACTTTCACAGAATCTATTATCACTTTGTTTTCTTTTGAGATTTTGTTAACGAGTCTTACCAATCATGGGAGGGAAGTTGAAGTATTTTCTTCTCCTCTAACCGATATTTTCCTTTGAGACAATTTACTTCTCGCGTTGTTTCTCATTGTTTTATTATTAATTATTCCATTTTGCCTTATTTTCCTGCCTTTTGGAATGAGCTGCCATTTTAATCTTTGTCTCATCTTCAACTGGTGCCAATAGTCTACTCCGTCCACGACGTCATACAAGTTTAATCAGGTTTTGAGACAGTTTTGAACGCTATTCAACGAGAAATTTGTTTTTCACACTACTTTTCTTAGTAAATATTCTCACTTGTACTTTCATTCAATCTATTGTTCAGTATATTAGAAACCGTCCACCAAAACTGTCAACATAGGTTTCTTCAGTTTTTAAGTTGGTCTTAAATAAAGCTAGAGCACTGAACATTTAAACATTTATCCCTATTATGGCTTTTTTTTGTAAAATACTCTCCTAAATAAGCTTTTAGTGGGGGATTCAATTTGCAATGTAAATTTATGCTAAATTGGTCCCTTAGTTTGTGTGCGGCAGCATTCACGCTTCTTTGAAAATTCTGACTTTTTTAGTAATCACTGCTCAACAAAAGGCGAGAGAAGTAACTTATTCATTGATCACCCCTTTTTCCAATCTTTGTTGATTGATCTTTTAATTGATCACCCCCAACACGACATTCTGCCAAAATACATTGTTCGCATGACGGTTTCTATTGTGTGACTAACCAGACCTGCCTTTCTGTTTTCTTTCATTTTCTTTTATTTGTTCTTTCATTCTTCTGTAGTGGGTTTGCTTGATAAAATGTATTCTTTTATTCTACGGACATTTCCGTCATGGGTAATAAACGATTACTTTGTTTGAAATAAAAAATATTTCCTCTGAACGTAGTGTCTATATTCTACTTAGTCGCTGAATAAAAACTTGTATCTCCAATGTACTTAGCCACTGAATAGGAAATCGTAAATCTGCTGTCCTAAGCCATTGAATAGGAACTTGTATCTCTATTTTACTTGGTCACTCAGTACGAATTTGCGCCTACAGCCACTGAATATGATACTTGATAGTAATTGTTTTGTTGCTGGCCTCGAGTTTTATTATAAAACCAACCATTGTGCATACGGGGAATGAAGTTGTTTCAAGGTTTATCCGACTGTTCAGGCGTCCCACGCATTTCGAGAGTTCACTTTACGCCATTTTTACAAAAGACCTATATTAGTACATGTTTCCCTGGCTATTCAAAATGGCGTAAAGCGAAAAAAAGTGATTACTATTAATTTATATGGGAACATTTTGTGATTGTTCCCTGACCCCAAACTAACCTTCTTCTATGTCTGCCTGCCTAGATGTAGAAGGCTGAGGTTCGTCGTCTGCATTGGCTGTAAATGAAGGCTTGAAATACGACAATATGCTTGACTGCTTCGCCTAACGCATTTTCCTATCATACGGTTTTTTTGTGTTGGATATTTAGGCAACCGTGACCCCACAGTTATAAACAGGATAGTGACGAAACCCCCAAACTGCAATGTATCAGGGATCGGAAGACACACCAGTTGTTCAAAACTCATAAACAGGATATCGACTGAATTTGCAGGTGGTGGCTGGAAAACCAGCGTGGGTGTTCGAACCACACAGGCACCCTCATTTCGCTATTTCGGCTTACGAAATGTTTCATAAGAACGATCTACTTTCGGATAACGAGTGAAACCTGTGATACAAAAGTCATGAGAGAGAGAGAGAGAGAGAGAGAGAGAGAGAGAGAGAGAGAGAGAGAGAGAGAGAGAGAGTCTGTGTGTGTGTAGCGTTCCCGCACAGGACTGTTTTACACTTGGAAAAATCGGCCAGATCTAGGTGAAAAATATTTAATCCAGCCAGTCTGTTTTTTGCCTTTTCCCTCATTAACCCAGAACTGTCAGGCCACCTATCTTTGTTACCCCTCTCTCATTAAAGGCGTGCACCCAAACAACAAACAGACATCAAAATATATATATATAGAGAGAGAGAGAGCGAGAGAGAGAGAGAGAGAGAGAGAGAGAGAGAGAGTGAGAGGGATAGGGGGAGGAGAAAATAAAGTATCCATTATGTAAAGTTGGTAGTCGTGGAATCAGCCTAACAGCGCTTAATAAATAAGTTACAATGTCTTAGACGTCAATTGCCGTCACCGGATATTATTTAACAAACAATTAGCTACAGTTTATTCCGAGTGTTTACGTGATAATTTGTCATGAGTTCCTTCATCAAACAGTAATGAAAATTTGCACTCCTGCTAATCGGCTCGTTGGATTTTTTAATGAATTCTTTCGTTTGTCGTTTTACAAAGAAACTTATGATTTATATCAATGGGGCTCGAGGGCATTCGCACCGTGTGATGTTTTGAACAAGCCGTGGCAAATCATTAACGTTTGTTTGTTTGTTTTATGATGCACTGTGTGAATATAACAGTTGCGTGTGTCGTTGGTGGAAAACATTGTTTATTATGTTAAGACATCGTAAATATTCGTAAAAGATGTTCGTTCACTTGTTTGTCACATAAACTTAATTGCTTTTTGTTGTTGAAGATTCTGTGTATCTATATCTGCATGCGTGTGAGGCAGTGCGAAGCGAAGTAATGGTTAGCGATTCGGGAAATGGAATCTGAATTCGAATTCTGGTATCGACTTTCTTGTGTTAATTTTGCGATTATGAATTTAGAATCGGCATGAATCTGTTCACATGTAGATCAACATAGTTGAGAGAGTAAATGCTTACTGATTCAGTATATAGAACAACTATTTCATTACCAGTGTTTTATTTTGCTCATACATAGTGGTTTTATGATTCTTATTATACTCGTTCGGTTTTCACACCTAGATTGAGTGATGGCTTTCACGGAGATCAAGTAACAGCTCCGAAATACTCCAGGACTTTTCTCGGTATTTTAGCCAACTTCAGCAGTGTCGTCTTTTGAATGGTTTCGGTTATTCCACAAATTGCCAGTTCCTCCAGCCTCATTGCCAGGTTCTTTGAGACTGTTCCCAGGACCCCGACCACTATTGGCAGTACTGTCAACTTCATATCTTCTTTAACTCTCTGGCAAGGTCCAGATATTTGTCTAACTTTTCACTTCTGTATTTGTCGTTTTTCGTTTTTATTGGCAATGGTAAATGATAATGTTTATTCAATTTCACACGGAGCGAAAAACAAATTTAAAAAATTGCAATTTACCAAATGAATGCAATAAACTTAAAGCTGCAAATATCGATAGAGATTATTTCGCTTCTTAAGCTGATCCAATTAAGGGTATTGATTATTTTACAATATCACATTATTATGATAATTATTGAATTTTATATTATTTCTATTTCCGGCATAATCTGAATATCACTTCCAAGAGTAATACATCCTTGAACACAGTTTCTAATTTGTTCAGATGCAATTTCTGCTTGGTGATAACTTAATTGCAAAGTTATGATTGCATGAGAAATTCTGTTAAGTCATTTCTACGTTTGTACTCTTGTCGGATATTTAGGCAGCCGCTGGCGGGGGTCACAGATTTGATCCCCAACGGTGTTAAAAGTCATAAACAGGATATCGTCCAAATCTCCAAACTGCAGGTGTCGGGGACCGGAACAGACACAACATGTGTTCAAAAGTCATAAACAGAATATCGACTGAATCGAACCCCGACATATCGGTGGTGGGCTGGAAAATCAGCGTGGGCGTTCGAACCCCATAAAAGTGACAGAGACTCCCTCAGAAAGCAAAGCGACTAGGCTTGGGAAGACACAAGACCAATTTCCCTGTAAGAAAAGTCTGTCGGCTCTCATTATCTCTCACCCACTCTTCATTCTCCGCCACGGCACGATGTATCCGATGCAATAAAAATATATATCATCATATTTGTTATAAACCAAGTTTCGAGTCTTCCTTTTTCTCCCATTCAAAGATGTATATACAACACTTTTGTATAAAACAGATTTTTCATTTGCTTTGAGAATAGAATTGAGTTGTTTCTTTTTTTGAGTGTAGGTTTGTTTTTAGACTTAGGGTCGGGTAATGGCTGTCTCTGTTAAGGGTAAACAGTGGTCAGCGTTCTTTAAGCATTGTAGAGTGGTGTGTTTGATACGACCATTAGATAAAAGATGCGGGAGATTGTGCTGCGTCATCATGGGACGCCATCTTCACAACGGGTTTGTAATAATCATTTTTACGTGATTTCTTTGTTGTTCTTGTCTGACGCCATCTGATGCTCACTGTTAGAATGAAAAGAAACATTCAAATATCAACGATGAACACAGGTTTAAGCTTTTTATTCGAACAAATCGTTTTACTTGTAGGCCAAAAAGATTAACTGCGAAGGTGTAAGCATGATTAAAATGCCGGAACATTAGACAATAAAGAAACAATAGAAGCGTCAAGGTAACGCCGAATTAGCCATCCTTTTTTGAAGACTTTCATTGCTTCTCTGATTGTGAAGCATTTTTTGATCCCATATATTACTGGGAACACACTTTATAGACATCTTCGAAATTAAAGATATTTGTTAATCCCCTCACTAGATTGGTAGACGCCCCCCCCAAAGAAAAACCTCTCATTATCTCTGTTTATGCAAATTGCTCCCTTGTTTACTTAGTGAAAATCCATACTCGCTTTTATTCAAACATTTTTTCTTTTCTTCTAAGCAGCTTATTATCATATTGTATGTATTGAGTTTTCACGCCAGTAGTATCGAATGGTTCTCGCAGAGATCAAGTGACAGCATGTCTGCTCGATATTCCTACATTCTCCTCAATATTCTGATTTTAGTTATGCTGTCGTCTGGATAGTTTCAATTCTTTCTCCGATTTCCAATTCGTCCAGTGTTTTGGCAAGCTACTTCAGTACCGTTCCAAGTGATCCAGTATTGATAGGTACAATTGTTACCATCATATTCCACAATACGTTTGTGTTCCTTAGCAAAGTCCAGTTATTTATCTAGGTTTTCACCCTTTTTAAGATTCATTTTGTCATCTGCTGGAAAGGTAATTTCACCTGATTGAGAGATATTATGACTAAATCTGGTTCTCTGGTAAATTGTTATAGAGTTTTTATTTTATCTTTTATCGAGAACAGCTTCGATTTTATGCTCATACCATTTATCTACATGGTCAAATCCCTATTGTTTGCACAATTCTCAGTGGATAACAGTTCCTATTTAGCCATGTCTATTTTTTTTAATACTTTATATTTTATAATATATGCTGTATTAACAAGAATGGTAGGGAGGGGTCTATTTGGTACAAAGTCTCATCGGCACACAAGTAATTTTCTGAAATCATTCGCCACCTTCGGCATAATTGTGATCTGTATGGAGCAGATACTTCGTCGTTTGTAGCTTTTTGGAAGATTGGAATTTAAAGAAATCACTTTTTGATTGCGCACTATAGTCAAAATGCCTTGTATATTTTAACAAGGGCATTGTTTAAACAACAATGAATCCCTCACCGTGAAGTAGTGGTTAGCCAGTTAGTATCACAGATCATATTGTAGTGAGTTCTATCCTAACTGGAAAGCCCATACGCATGACGTTGCCAGAACAGGCTATCTCTAGTAAATATCTATCATCTCCACAATGGACACCTCGCCTTGGAATAGGGATCAGTGTGTTAGTCTCACAGGCCATTACTATTGTAACAAGTTCGAACCTCATGGGTGCCCTATACGCGCAGCCTTGTGCCAGAATAATAAGTAAATACCCATAAACACAACAGATGCTTTTCATTATTTTTGTAATTGCTTCGATCCTCACGGGGCGATTTACGACCCTGGCCTTGGATTCTGCATTGTCAAGAGATTGTACCAAATACTAAATAAATGTTGTGCACTATGAATGCTTTTTTAATCATTAGGCTACGAAATCACCGATGCACCTACGTAATACTAGCAGAACAAACTTCTAATCACCATACTTAATTAGTGTTATAATTTTATTCCAAACGTTTTTGTTGGTGAATAATTTTCTAAATGTAATTATCTGAGGAGCATCTTTTTATAATTCCCATCGGTATTCATTGGTGTTTCTTCATTAACATTGGTGCAAATGAATTGAATATTTTCTCGCTCTCCTGGCTTTCATTTTAAAGATATTTTATTACCATTTCTCTTGTTGTTTGGTTATCTCAATTCGATTTAAATGCTATAATTCCTATGGAAGTCTCTTACCCATCCCTCTCACCCACCCCTCTCTCCACTTTACCAGAATTTTGCCGAGTTTCTTCAAAACTAGGAGTTCACTGAAAAATATTCCCATTTTAGTAGTTTTATTTGCTTCTCTGTTTATTCATTTGCTAACTTTAAATGCTATATTTCTTTCAGTCTTTATACGGGAGTTTTCTTCTTTCGCCTTTACTGTAATTTGCTTACTGCTTTTTAATAGTCATTAATTCTATTTATCTTTAGTATTTATCTTTAGTATGTATATTTAGTAAGGATAAGTTGGTATCTGATTAGTGTAATTAGACCCTTAACCAATTGTTTTAGTACTCAATATGAGAAACAGTAGTCTGTGAGACTAACTGAACCCTACTCCAAGATCTTGTGGAGATTATAGGTATTTACTAGAGATAGCTTATTCTGACAAATACAATGCGTATGAGCTTCCCAGTTAGGATAGAACTCACTACAATAGTTATGGTCTGTAATACTAACTGGCTAGCCACTACTTCACGGAGAAGGATTCAATGTTGTTTAAACAATGCCATTGTTACATTATACAAGGCATTTTGGCTATAGTGCTCAATCAAAAAGTGATTTCCTTAAATTCCATCCTTCCAAAAATCAATCTACACACGTCGATGTATCTGCTCCATAGAGATCACAGTTATGCCGAAGGTGGCGAATGATTTCAGAAAATTACTCGTGTGCCGATGAGACTTTTGCGAGTCCTTATTTTTCGAATCCTTCGCTAGCCAGATTTTGAATGTATTTGTTGGGTGTGCTTCTACTGTTTCCTTACCCAGGCTGTTCCAAGGTGATATGGCTCTGGCTGCGAAGAATGAATTCCATGGTCCTGGTTGGTGTTGCACCTATAATTTCCATTTATGCCCCCTGGTTCGTGTGCTGAGTGTTCTTTTAAACATCATTTGTTCAAGCTTTTCTTTTGTCGGAGATTGCAAGTTCTGTTTCCTCCGCACTGTGCTTGTATCGGTCAAAACGGTTACTTCACTTTCAGCCTCTTTTTATAATTAGAAACCGTCAACCAAAACTGTCAACAAAACTGTCAGCATAGATTTCTTCAGCTTTTAAGCTGGCTGGCTATCTATGTATGTATCGCGGGTACAGGCCGCACCAATGGAGCTAGAGGGCTGAACATTTAAATAATTACTTCTTATTATGTCTAGAAAAACAGTTTTATTGTTGTTTTTAATTGCCCCCCAAAACAGAGTTTTAGTGTGTGTGCGGGGGGGGGGGTTACAATGTAAGTTTATGCTAAATCCTTAGTTTGTATCCGGTAGCGCCCACGCTTGTTTTTAAAACATTTGAACCTTTTTAATGATCACGGTAATTTACTCATTGATCACCCCTTTTTCCAATTGTTTAATTGATCAACTCGAACACGCCATGCTTCCAAAATACATTGGTCACGTGACGGTTTCTCTTGAGTGACTAACTGGATAAATGTTAAATTTATTCTTCGGATATTAGGTTGAAGTAGAAATTCCGAGTTCCGAGTCTTATACGCAATGTTAAAAGGGTCTTTCACATTAACTCAGAGATGTATTGCTTGTGCAATCGGTCAACTATAGTACGTCGTTTACAAACCTTCAGAAGCTACGTGAATTATTCAAATGGTTCTTTGGACGATTGAACTCCTTCTTTTTATTTGTGTTGTAAACACAACGTTTCGGCCGATCCATTCTTCGGCCTTCTTCAGGTGTAAAGTCCGAGATGGGTTAAACAGAAGTTATGTTTAAAGGGGGGTAACCCTTATAGCACATGGCCCGAGTGTTCCTGTGTCTTTATCTTGTCGGGTTTAGATTTGTTGAGAAGTGGAAGCCACATCGGGTTGTCTGGCTAATGCATTTAGTCGACATTTTGACATGTTTTCTTACATAAAAATGGTATATGCAGATGCATGTAAATTGGAAAAATAAAATACCTAACATCAGTAGACTTCTAAGATGGAGACACCCATAATTGTAATAGATATCAACTTTTGAGTAAAAAGAAATAAATGTTATCATTATTTCAACGTTCAGAATTAAAAACCTTGTATGCAATCGATTATATTTATTTATTACCTATGCTTGGGAGGTATGAGACAATCAATTTTATTAGATCTTGAATACTTTTGTTGCCTAACTTCTTTGTTCAATTATTTCTCCAAAGGTTTTATTTGTAATCAAGTTACAATGAAGCAGTTGGTTGAAACACGCCAATAATCTGGCACGTTTGTTTTGTACTTGGAAACAGCAATCACTTAATGACATTTTGATTAGATTGAATAGTAAAGAGTTTTACACGCTTAAATCCTTTGTTGAAATAACGTTGCTATAGCACAGTGGACGATTGGTCCTGATGCTCTTATGGAAATTAATGAGTCCAGGAATGTTATGTACTATGCATGACTCCATCTCTATCTAAACATTTTCGACTTTTTTCTATCATTTTTATATGTAGCGATTAGCATTTGAATTATAACCATTCGTTAGATTTTGTAAAACTTGAAATATTTACAATGACGCTATTATTTCGTATTATTAGTTTTAAGGTTGGCTAAAGCATCAGATTACTGAGGTTAATAATGCACGTTTTATTCATATTTTATATTTTAATATGAGATATTCTAACCTTGTTTTGGTTTATGTTGTCTTGGTTTTGGTTGATGTTGTCTTAGCTGTTAAAGATGAAGATGAAATGTGTGGAATCTTTTTCATCGTTAATCATTTCTATGTACGAAAATTAGTGATAGAATAACCATGTAGTCATGTCCATGCATTTTTACACAAATCACTATCCAATACCTACCACCCGTAATAACTAGAAAAAGGGGTTCATCCATTGACAGGAGCCAGCATATATGCGCTTGCGTGCAAGTTTAGAGAATAGCACACCCCTAACACACACACACACACACACGCACACATAGTCACAGCAAACACAATTTTCAAACAGACGTATAACAAAGTGCATATACAGCGTCGCCCATAAATGAGTACACCCCTACCATTTATTTGTAGTAGCAAGTTAATTTATCTTATAAACCAAACATAGCAGGATTTTATTATTTCTAGTGGAACATTATACAATCAAAACAAATATTATCAGGCTTTGGTCATAAATAATAATTTATGACCAAAGCCTACAGCATTGAAACTCTATTGCCAAAAATAATAATATGTTGCCGTCTAAAAATGAATACACCCCTACGAAAAAGTTTTATAAAAATCAATAGTTTGGTCATAAATAATACCGTTTTGATTGTGTAATGTCCCAATAGAAATAATGAAATCCTATGTTTGGTTTTGAAGAAAATTAACTATCTATAAAAAGAAACTGGTAGGGGTGTACTCATTTATGGGCGATACTGTAATGTCAATACTGAAAGGAAAATAACGGATATTCAAGATATCTCCGGTTAATTCACCTGGTCAGAACGAGGCCGCTCCAGGGCACGTTAGTGTTTCTTGGCAAATATTTGCCCACTTAGCGGCAGATAATGTATAAGTGGAGATCAATTGGAATGCATTCATTTGAGTTTACAGAGTCGCCAACTGAGTTAACTCTGCTGACTTTACCATTGAATATAATTACCTATGTTTGATCCTCGTCCCGACAAAGTCCGATTAATCTCTCTTGAAGCTCACCAATAGGATGCACAATTGTATAAGCATTCTCTCACGAGAACTTGGCTCAAAAGTTGAGCCGTTGTTACGTAGGAATCGCGAGTCTGATGTATGATAGAGTTTAAATGCAATAAAAATTGACCCTTGAATAATTTATCTACATTAGCCTATTTGGACTAGTTTCCACGTTGTGGTTGTTATAGTCACAGCGCTTCGGTTATTGTACACTACGACATTCTCCAAGTGTATGCCGTATTCGGTAATCTCCTGGGAATTTCGAACCAAACCTTTTATTCAGTTTACAGGGGTAGTTTGTTCTCAGTCCACTGTCCATGCATGGGAATATCGTGTATTAGTTAATTATTCCTTGTGATGATGCCTTTTGATTTTTCCTGAAGCAGAGAATGTGACTTTTCACTGCCTGACAATCGAACGATAGTGTAAAGTGTCAGATGCTCACTGTTAGGCCCGAATTTTAACCTACCATATTTCTACCAACTTGATGTGGTTAAAAAGCACAGCACCAAATATATACACATTTCAGATTGAAAAAACGTTGTAAGATTCAGTGCTTTAATCATCAATGTTCTCCCTACCGCCATTAATATTATGTTGTCAATGCAGATAAGTAATTGTGAAAGAGAGATGAACTGGCAATAAATCCAGTGAACAGCGATAATAAGAACTGAAACTGTGCATACATAAGCAAGGCTCAAGTACAGTCAGAACTGAAATAAATTATTTTTCAAAGTTTCACGTACCGCCAGAATTTGTTGTCATTAATCATTAGAACCTATTCATTTTTTCACGTACTTAAGACATCAAATCTATGATATCACGGATTTCAGAAGCAGCTATTACATATATAATAGTTTTAGGTTATTCTAGAACGAGCGTACATTTCATAGATCACACTGTAAGTGTAACTCATGCTAAATGTTTTGTGAAACCAGGTTGCTAACTTTGAAATATTGGGTAACGTAAGAAGTTCTTTTGGTCTATTAAGTAAAAGTAATAGATATTTCTCTTTTCCACATTAACCCTATTGAACAACATATTTACTGTTTTGTTCCACTATGTTATGTCCACGTTCTGTTATCTTCGTAATTCCATCCACCCAGAATCTTTATCTTTCTGAACAAAGAACTTTTTTATGTACTTTTTTCAATTCTTTTTCATCAAGAGACTGTAAAGACTGAAATAAATGGTTATCCGATTGTGTAATATCTGTTGAATACGGCAGATGAGTGAAAACTTCCCATCAAAGTTGTAATAGTTTTCGCCTGGTTACCAACAAAACATGCAGTCAAGCGTTATCCTGGTGGGATATTACGACATTTCTGTTAACTAATTCCGGGCGCTTTTCGTCGATTGTTGCCTTCAACTGGTCGAATTTGGAGCGTTACTTGTTCCAATCAATCATTTGGTTCTCAGGATGTGGGCCAACACAAGACAATGGATGTCCAATAAAGACTGGTAAATGAATCATGCCTGACATTGATGAGATTTTTTTTACTAAATCCAGTATTAAAAAAATGTAATAATGTCAAAAGTTATTATATCCGCAATACTAC
>VCCN01001303.1:1898493-1915720 GCA_006491835.1 Architeuthis dux
TATATTAGTTGTCGCACGTATTTGACCAAACAGACATTTTGCTTCTAATCGTTTGGTTTTGAGAGTCAAAAAGAGGAACATTGCGCCAAGAAGAACCAAATTCTATTGCGATCAACATAATCTATTCATGTTTTGTGGTTCTGAATGCCAAATTTCCGGAAAATGTTATTTTTTAATAGAATTAAATTGTTAATTTAAACAAATGTATTTCTATCCTTCTAAAATCTTGTTTGGAATCGATCAAGGAGATTGAAGAGGCGAACTCACATGTTTTTCGGAAGAGTTTCCAAACTAATTATTTAATTTGGATCTCCCCTCCCTTGCTCAAAATCCTTAATGGCCCCTCCAATCTTAGACAATAAAAACAGATTTTGCGCTTATTCAAATACTTATGAGAAGTACTTTTTATATACACGATGGTTTGCCTAAGATTGCAGGGGGCATTGAGGATTCTGAGCAAGAAATGTCCAAATTAACAAGAAGAGCAGCATTCGTGACTGGGGATGATTGGCGAAGATTTGAAGCATTTAAATGGCAAACAACAAAGGTTCAGAAACCTACTCTCGTTTAAAACTAGATTGGATCTCGTGACGGCTTCTGTTGGGAAATGAATGAAAAGATATTGATAGTACGTTGATATGGTGTTGCTTAGAATAATTTCCGTTTCCTCATCTGTCAGGAATATTCATGTTTTTCGAATGTTGAATTTTGCCCATAAAAAAGTCTAACTACATTAAAAGTAACAGAAGACAGACGATGATCTTAGACAAATGCCAGCACATATACATTTGTCACTCCATCTTCATGATAACAAGATTCACAATATTTTCTCTCCATCTCATTTTTCGCTGTCTACTTCCCATTAGAATTTCTTTTTGGTTGCGTTCGTGATGGAACGAAAAAAATATCCGAAATAAATTTGAAATCGACAAACAGTGGAAGTAGCGAAGCTCTTGTTAGACTTCTTGATAGATCACTACCCGAAGTGACACTGTCAGCCGCTTCCGCATAGGAACCGATCCAAAATTCTACCTAGAAAATTGCATCACTCAACCTTACAACCAACCAATCCAAAAACAATTCATTTCCGTGTTCGAAATACCCGGCGATGTTCCACCCGAAAAAATTGGTTGGCGACAACGGTAGTTCGTTCGACCCAACTTCAGCTGAACATTGCAAAAAGCACGGAGACTGCAGCGGACCGTGAAATTTCGGCGTAATGTCAATAATCTCAAGGCATTCACAGCTAGACAGGATATTTACTTATATATTTTGGACAGAGGCCAATATGTCCCGCTTTAAAACAGCAGTATCATCAAATAATATCCCTATTCTGTCAGTGAGCCTGCACTATTTTCTGACCATTGTCAATCATTTTCTTCATGAATTTTAATGTATTACTACAGTCAAATTCTGTTACAGTGCATTTCTATATTATTCTTTTTCAATGCATTTCTATACTTAAATCATTTACAATGCATTCCTATACTAAAATATGTTTCAATGCATTTCTATACTAAAATCTTCTTCAAGTTATTATTATAACTGGATGCTCAACATTTGTAGCCTTGTGCCAGATTAAGTTTAACTCAATACATATCGTTAACACTTAATAAAATGTAAGCACAAAACAGAAAATAGATATGCCCATGTGGTCTGTACTGTGGTTACGGTATTTGCGTATTTCCACTGTTTTGAATACAGGTTTTCAATGCAGGAAGGTCCCCCACATCGGCTTATCGATACAATACAAAGGCGTACGAGCCAGTGGGGGGGGGGGTCAGTAGACTCATATAAAACGACAGGCCCTCCCACTCAGAACATTGACGGAAGAGTTCCCATACGCTAATGTTCCCAACCTACTACTAAGCTTAGTTCATATCTGTATATTCACGTGAAACGACAGGCCCACCCACTAGGAACATTGTATCTACCTTCATTTCGTCCGATTTGGTGTCATGCCGGACCAATCGAAGCTTAGTAAATATCAAGAAATGTATTGTAATGCCTGTGGTCATTTTTCAAATGAGTCTAGATGATGTGATGAAATTCCCTGGCGTCTAATGTTTCCGCTTTGAGACCCGAACTTTGAGCTTCCTGATTAAGAGACTGACGTCTTTATCAAATGAGCCGCGATATGTATCGCTCTATAAAATCTAAGGACTGATGACATAAATGTGATTATTGAAGCACTTACCTCTCCCCGTTTTCTCTACTTGAGGGTCCAGAGAGGCAGTTACCACAATGTGATCTGTGATGACAGCACTGGGAAGGGCCGGTTGCATGACATAATTCAATTGATCTTCCTGCACCCATAAGCTGTCGTTAGCAACCGAGTTCTATCACTATTATAGCCTCTGCAGACCTGAAAGAAACTTTAGCAGCTATTCCGGTGGGGGGGGGGGTGTTAACGAGAAAGGGAATGTATCTATGCATAACAGAAAAGTGATGAAATGCCCGCGGGAGTGCGCAACTTGACGCGTCCGTTTGGCGGAGTGGGTTTTACTTTTAGGTTTCAATGTGATTATGATCTAAAATAGAAGCGATAATGCTTGTACACTTGAAAGTAAGTCAAATAGCGTTTGCCACAACGAAATAATCTCGTTTGTCCTTTTTTCTTTTCTGGATTGTTTTCTTCGTATTCTTTTTCGTGTCTTTATTTCCTGTTAAATAGTATTTTGTTTAAATTATTGTTTAAGTTTTTCCTATACGAATTCTTTCCTTAATGCGTATATAGAGTGCGTTTTGTATATTCCATCTCTCTCAATATGTTACTATTATGTTAAGCATTGTCATTTCTCTGTATCAATCTATCTTGAAAGATGCGGAAGCAAAGGAAAAGTATGACTATGTATTCTTAATTCTCACATTTATAACCTAGTATGCTACCATAAAGGGAAATATCTATGTCTCTAATGTATAAGAACTGAAATGATGCCAATATGCATAGATTTTATGTAAGTGTGCGGAACGATTATGTCACCTCAAAGTACCCGGCATCTACAGACTGTTAATGGAGGGAAACCTACACGTAGAGTCAATAAATGCTTCGTATTACCAAAGAAAGATTCTCTTGTATATTTTATATCAAAGAAACTAAAAGAAAAGAACGGCAAAAAACTAAAATTACAAAGCACTATAATACTTCCGTGTGCTTCTTGTGAAAAATAATCCATGCATAATACCATTGACTATTGGGTAACAGCATTTCTTTTATACTGCTTGAATGTATGAGGTAGTTATGGTAGATGGGTTTGTCAAGATATTTGGGAATACCTTCCGGGGAGAATGCCAGCCGAGCCGTTATAAAAACAACAAAAACGGGGATGTTCGTCCAAAATAATTCTTGAACAGTCTGAATAAATGGACTTGAACATTCATCACAAGATCCAGAAATATTCGTCCTTATTGTAAGGGTAACTAGTTTTTGTTTCGTTTTAATGTTGTATTCTTTATATAAGTCTGTATGATATTTTCTTATTTGAATTGGAAATGTGCTTCAAAAATATATAATTTCCCCAGTTGAAAGTTTTCAAAGATTTCTTTCAATTGTTCACAGCATTGTCTCTCCTTAATTCATCCAAGTAAACACTGACGACTTTATCAGAGACTTGCTAAATTGCCATTGTGTCTATTCATTTACGAATGACTAATCTAACATCAGTTTTTGACAGAATATCACCTATATTATATACTAATAATGCTTAGAATTATGTTCTGTAGTTGCGGACAATGCCAATAGAAATCCTGGACACCACAATTTATTCCAATACTTTTATATTAAGGAAACTAAAGTGGTTTTGTCAGCTCGAAACATAGGCATGACTCTAAGATAAAAGATACAATTTAACTTTCAACCAACTGACTCACGAAGAAAAAAAGACAAACTACCTTAATTAACACAACTCTTCTTAGTATTATGATCAATAATAACGCCTAAAGAAACGATAATTGTTATCAATTGATACGATATCAAAGTTAGAAGTCAATTGTAAAAGATAAAAAAAAAACTGCTAGTAGAAAGAATAATTTTCCGTCAGTTGGTGCATGCGTGAAATGCACCATTGTTGGTGATTGTGTTAGAATTCATTGGCTGGTTATCTGCAGAGTAAATGTAAGTGGAAATGTTTCATTCATGTATAACATTGCTTTTCTGTCGTCATTCATGAGTAAAATAGAAAGACATGTGTGATAGATCTCATACAAATGTTAATCACAGCGATGGTTTTATCTTATTTTCCTTTTCTTTGTGGAGACTTTTATTAACGCCATTTTGAAGTTGTTTTATTTTCCGGGAACTTTTAATTGTACAATTTTCAAAAAAGAACTTTCTCAAATTTCAAATAATAAATCCTGTCTAAAATTCTAAGATATTACCGGCGCACTCATATACTTTTATGGCTTTCCTATAAAACTTTAGAAACTGGAGATTTGTGTTCCAGCAGATTGAGTCGTAAAAAGAAAGTTATACCGAAGACATGTTTCTACATGAAATCATATAAGCTACAGGACACTAAAATACGGATCGAAATAGCGTGCTTTCACAGCTAAAATGTGTATAAAGTTACGAATTAGTACAATGGGTAATGTTGTATGCCCACTAAACTTCCACATAATTACTAATAATTAGATTCAAAAGCGATACCCATACGCCTTAAAAATACATACTCCCGTACAAGGCCTGTCTCATGACTGGGCTGGTTCTTCATTTCACACTGGTGCCAATACCTAGGAATTAGAATACAGCTCCTATCCATCGCACTAAAAGAGGTGGGTCGTTGGTAGTGAATCGCCCTGACGCCTTTGAGGCACATACCACAGGAATTTGACACTTTTTACCCCATGTGGGGGTCCACATTAAACCTGACCGTGTGTCGTATTTGCCCTTGTGAAAAAACAAATTCTATCGCTTCTCGGCCTTTTTGGCTGGGACCAGTCGTGTTAAATGATCTGAGCATGGTCATGGGGATTCCAATCTGGGAGCAGCACCCCCCCACTGCACTAAAAGGGAAGAGGCGTGATTTGCCGAGGACTTTGTGGCATATAGATCGCATGGACTAGGCGGTTTTTTTTAAAAATCTACCCACACACGTTTGTGACACATTCCATCCCTGGGGGAGGATGGATAATTACATCTCTCCCCAACCTTTTAGCTTGGATCAGTCGTGTCTCGTCTTTGGATGGGACACGGCACAAATGAAACATATCAGTCCATGGTGATCGGTCTTCCAGGCAGCAACACCCTATTGCACTAACGGGGTAGGTTCAGGGGTACACAATGATGCTTGCCTTGTGTCACATTTGCCCTCGGGAGGATACAAATAAATCAATTTTCAATACTTCCTATATCTATTGAGCTCTTATTCGATGGTTAGCAAGAGATTCTCGCAGATCAATTCATTCATTCTTGTAGTGAGTTCGATTCTCACTCTCTGCTCCACTCTGTGCTAAGCTAAGCTTAGCAACTAACTACAGGCCATATAGATGTTTGTCTACGAATCATTGTGTCTGATTGATATTGCCACATATGGAAATTAATCACTGAATCATGTTTCTTAACAAAATTGATATTCCTTTCTTTTATTTGAAGTTTAACACTGTTCAATCGCCCAGTTGACGAAGCAGTCAAATGGCTTTCAGATTCTAACATGTTGATTTGTCAAAGAAAAGGTAAAATAAACCATAAGAAATAATCCATAATGCAATGGCCAGGAAAGCATCTGCATAATCTCGATATTCGAATCCTCTGAACATTTCGTCTCATGTGCAGAGGGGTTATGTTTGGGGAACGGATTCCTAGTGCAAAACAACCCTTTTTAGATTGTCACGCCACAAGACGCCGACATCTTTTTTGTGACGTGTACAACCTACAATCAGAAACATTGCATGTGCGGAGAAGATTCTTGAACACGCTTACTGACACCGAAAGACATAACTCACGATTGAATGAGAAGAGGCCGCCGAGGTGCTAATTATAGACATGATACGTTCCGAGTGTCCTGCTTCATATCTAAGTTACGTATTGCTCACCAGTCGGAGTTCGAGAAGTCACAATTTCGAATGCTGATTTTCTTGGTAGACGGGCCATCCTCACTTGGAACATTTGCGTAACACAGTCATGTTTCTACCTCCATTTCCCTCATCTGGTCTTGCGCTATAAATAAGCTAGTGCTTAGCAAATATAGACACCTGGCTTAGAGCGTTAGATAGCAAGCTTGTCTGGCAGATCATTAGCTAGTGCGTTCATTTTGATCCGCACGGGTTCCCCTCTATTGTGGTCTTCTATACTGTTATGGTTAGAAAATATCGATATGCTATTAAGTAACCCTTGTTATAATCTGTATTATTATTGTAGTTAACGATTCTGTTGAGAATTCATTGGTGCGCAATTGCATTTGTACTTGCAATTTCTGCAAAACCTCTAACCGGAAGCGATGTAAAAGAATAGGTATATCTATATTAGAACCGATAATAAATTAAGATGATGGGATAAATAGGTATTTATTAAGCTTAGTTTGGCACAAGGCCACAAGTGTGGGTCACCTATAAGAATCGAACTCACGATACTTGCGAATTGGACCGTGAGTCGTGCTGGCTAAGCATCGGGTTAGTGTGCCAGATGCTGGCATGAATAAAACCACTCTGAATAGAACATACTTGCTTTATGTCTTGCAACTTCAGCCCCTTCATCAAACTGAGATATCAATATTCATAGAAAAATATAACTCAATAACTGTAGTCACCACACGCAAATGCCAAAGACTGAATTGCAGCCTTCATGATCGCTGATCGAACCTGCTACCTACTTGACAATCCCAGAATTCTCCAGCCATGCAGGATGGTTAATGCAGTTTCATTTATAATCTGTGTTGCCAGTGAATGCCCATCAGAGTGGCTTCTGTCCCGATGCATTTGTAAAGATGCCCGAGTGTAATCCTCTAGTCCAGTTGAAGAGATCTGGCATGTTTTTACGCCTTTGACATTTCACTCATCTCTCTTCGTTCGAAATTCTTTTAGTCTCCACCGCCCATTCAAACCGAACGGGAAATAAATGACCTCAGGCGTCAAAAGTGACAGCGTCCAGTTTTATCACGGGGCGTTATTAGTGTGCGCGCGGCTTTGATGCAAACACTCGATCTGTGAACAATTCTGTGTTCGGCTACTTGGTGGAGCTTCTCCAACGAAGATAGCAGCAGAAATGAATGCCATGGGTATTGTAATAGCCATTACTATTGCTGCTGGTATTCCCACTCTTACAACAATACACATTATATACTCTCTTTACAACAATCTATTCCTTGACGTGACAAGAGATCCTGCCTGAAATGGTCTGTTAAACCGTTGTTCATATCTGACGAAATGTTCGTCCGTAGCGCGCCCAATGTTGAGCTACAAAATTGAACTCTGAATATTCCCTATTGGCCGATATTGAATAAATGTTCTTATCCATTATGTCACTAAGGCACGGCCGCTAACTAATTCTATTTAGCTACCGTTTGGTCACTTTCTTTAAACTGGGAGGGTGATCACTATGACTCAACCTGACAAGATTATAACTGGATTTAGCTTAACTATAGCCGTTCGCAAAAGTTTGACAGCTTTTGTCCTCGAGACCTGGCCAAATAAATTAAAATGGTCAGAACTAAAAAAAGATATTAAGAAATAAAATAACCAGAAAAGGAAGCGACTCAGTATCAAAACCTGCGACGTTGTTTACACAACTTTTGGCAGCATTCGGAAACATTTGTCAACATTTGTTTCTGTAATAGAATTATGTTTCCGATTGATTTCTCAAGTTAATCCCAGTCGCAACTGTTTAAACTATACGTGTATCTCTCTCTCTCTCTCTCTCATATTAAACTACCAAATCTAAAAGAAGCAAAAGTATCCTTGTTTCTCTCTCTCGCTATCTTTTCTTTCTTATTAGTACTTTCTTGATTTTTTTCGAGAACTGATTAAAAAAAAGAATTATATGACGTAACAAAGAAACAAATACTCCCCTTTCTTCGCCCACTCTCTCTTCCCTTTCTTTCTATTGAACGCTATGAACCTTTTTCAAATTGATTGAAAGAAAGTGATTTTACATTCAGACTATTCAGACCACTGTCGACGTTCGTTGCAGGTAAAAAGAATGACCGCATTCATTGTGCTGACCTATCCTTTTAATCCAAGAGAAACAACCTTAGAATTAAAAGGCTCTTTCATAAATAGTCATTTTGGTACTTGCGACATACAAGATACCCGGTAAATGTAAATATTGTTTATACTATCTCTGATACTCTGATACAAAAGTATCTTCTATTAAAAAAAACGTTCAGAATTGGAATGAGTTATGCGACTGCTTTAATAATGTCTCAGCCCAAAGCGCTCTCTCTTTGCGTCTGCTATAAAATCCAAATGCTTCTTGATTACCACCAATAAATGTCAGACGAGCCGTTGCTTAGTTGTCAAAATAAATAATAAAACAGGCCGCACAAGGCGAGACACAGCGAGATTGCAGCATTAAAGCGCGAACAATTGGTAGAAAGTGAGACCATTAATCCATACGCACTTTGTTTCACAAAACGTTGTTGAAGAGGTCGATGGCAGAAAGGCAGAGCGCTGTTATACTCTAGTGTTAGTAGTAAACGTAAGAAAAGGTGATAGCATTCTTGATAAAACGGCTTTTATGGTCGCTTGAACACTAAAGGACCATGACAAGAGAAAGATTGCCCAAACCTCAATTACATCTAATATATTATTCTCATAGACTGTCACGTTGCCACTAACATTTCATGATTCATCCAATGTGTTGTCATAATGATTAATTGAATAGCATGCATGTTCACATATTTGTCGCTGAGTTAAGAAAAAACATTTTCTCAAATATATTCGTCACTATACACTGATTCATTCGAACTGGTGTTCCCGTCTTCGTTGTTATTGTCACAACGTTTTGGCCGTTGTACCTTCCGGACTTCTTTGGGTGTATATCGTATTTGGTAAGCTATAATTACCAAAGAAGAGAATTCGGTCTGAGGCTGGTTATATTCACTTAGTATTAATGCATTTGGGGAAGGCTTGATTTCACTTCTCCCTGCGCTATCCCGTACGCCAAATAACTTGAGAATGTGTCTTGTCTCTGGTATGCCACAATGGTTGACGAAGAAAAGAGATGGTGAGTGTTCCCTTGGGAAAACCACTTTCGCATAACAATCCTACATACCCAGGCAGTAGTTTCAACGTTTTATTATAAGAATTATCCTTTTGTTATTCAAGGATATATATTGAGGTTTTGGTCCTGTAATCTATTTTGCTTGATTAAACTAAGACAATAATTTTCCGAGTATTCCTTTGTGGATAGAATGTACCTTATGCCTTACTAGACAATAGAAAGGAATACTGCCCAATGTTAAAATAAATGTGGATATAATGCACCTGATACCTTACGAGACAATAGAAAGGAAGAGTATTGTCTTAGTTAAATCAAGAACAATAAATTACAGGATCAAACTGTATTAGGTATTAACTAAGTTTAGCTTAGTCTGACATTTGAGCGAACAATTAACGATATACACACACCACTTAATTAATCCCTCCTCTCTGGATAGATATGGCAATGATATATCGCAAAGAGTTGAAGAATTTTGGCTTGAAGAATTAAAAATTGCACTTAAATAAGTTTAAAGACCTATTATTTTTCTAATCGTTTTTGATGAGGTTGATGGGGTTACAACAGTCGAATCAGTTTTAAGATCGTGTTTTGGAGCAGAAAAGTAATCTTAGTTATGAAAACTTGAGATTGTTGCCAATACAAGTAATAATAATCACTACAGTATAAATCTATCTTGTATTACATAATACATATATAAGAAACAACGAGTCCTGGAACCAATGTTCACTAAGCTTAGCTTAGCTTGGCACAAGGATAGACGACGCCCAGCAAAATTCGAACTTACTACAGCGGTAATGGTCTGTGAGAATACCTTCCTAACAACGGAGCGTCCTGAAACTATGATTTCATATCCATTTGGATGTATTCCAATTGATTGCATAGATGTTGGCCTGCCGTTTAATATATTGGTGTTGTAATGACCCATTTGCCAGAACAAGTCGTACTAAGCCATTAGGTTATTACTGTCCGGTGAGCAGAACACGACACCCATGAGATCTGCCATTAACATTATCATGTAGAATTCATGTACGTTCATTAAATATCAGGTAACCGATTGCACTTTATCTTAATCTGTAAATACCTTTCTCTCCAAACATCTAACTACTGTCAGTATAAACGTTCATACATTCTATCCAAATCACTTATTGTTTGTCTTCGCGAATGATAATTTTGGAGGGGACTCAACGTCTGTT
Organism: Architeuthis dux; assembly: GCA_006491835.1. Taxonomy (NCBI): domain Eukaryota; kingdom Metazoa; phylum Mollusca; class Cephalopoda; order Oegopsida; family Architeuthidae; genus Architeuthis; species Architeuthis dux. The sequence goes on from VCCN01001303.1 coordinate 1,908,841, forward strand.
GCGAGTCCGTCGATGTCCGGCGGGGCCTACATAATAGAGGCAAGTTCTTCCATGGCAGCTGCAGAAGGTCCGTCAACTACAGGGAGCTCGGGTTTCACGGCGATGCCTCTTTCCTGTGGATTGGGTCCGTTAAAATCCATGAGGCCTGCGCATTGAGATTTTCTTTGTGTTGTATTGACATAAGAGAAAAGAAAACTCAGGAGTTTTTTCTTTCCTTGTTTATGCTGCTGATTGGCACAAATGCTCTATATCTAAATGCACTGGCTCTAATATTCCAAGCTACTTTATTACACACGGATCGATTAATGAGTCCAGTCTAATTAAAAATAAACTGTATTTACTCGTGTGTAAAGCGAGAGAAAATCGGTCAATTTGGGTCAAGTTGTCGGGAGAAAAATGTATGTGGGATTCTTATTTTATTAAAAAGATAAAAAGCACTAATCAATTTTTCTCTCGACAACTTGACCCCAATTGAGCAAGTTTCTTTTGCATTATACACGAGTAAATACGGTATAGCTATGCCATTGAGTAATAATACGAAAGGGCGGGCTGAAGTTTTCACGTGGTTGCATTTATACTTGCTAAAACCAGTATTTAGCCAGAGATGATTTAATGTTGCTTTACGCCTTACCCCCTCCGAGAACAGAAAAATATAGTTCCAATTCCGACTGGGTATGTTTATATTCACTTGGGAAATGCATGAATCCAATTCTACCGTTGCTATGATCTGTGTGTCAAATATCCTGAGAAAATATCACGTATGCCATGATAGTTGACAAAAAAGAAAGTGGGTTAAGTGTGCCCTTGGGCAAATCACTCTCCCATAACTATATTTCATACTCAGGCAATATCAACAAAGTGTTGTTACTCTAGCAGCAAAACTAGTCATGTGCTGTATTTTATTAGCTTCCGTATGTCATGACTAACAATTTCTTCATTTGCTAGACTGATAATTATAGAGACTGCTAATGAGCAAATACACACACGCCTTTCTGTAAACATATCTTGTACCGGAAATAACATCCAAGGTGACTGGCATTTGAATATGGTGTATAGGAAATGAGTTAATGCCTTTCTCAGATGTTTATCGCGAAACTGACATTGGCAGCTTCGACCAGTATTCGAAATCGGCTCGCCAGTTTTACATACACTTCGTTTATTCTGACTTTAATCTCGTGATCCCCAGCTATAGACAGACTTGACACCGTTTTACACATGTTCCTCTTATGATTTTGAATGTAAGAACTGGCCAGATAAGAGTGAATTTGAATTGCCAGATAAAACATTCTTAACAGATCTATACCGTCTGCAGGGATATCGTAGATTTTCCAATTTCAAGATTTGTTATGAAATTACCTTCTTTCATTACAAACACTTTCCTTGTGTTGCCAGTCTATGTTTCCCCTATCACTGAGCCTCAACTCTAACGAATGTAACACGCTCTACTCTGTCACTTGATCTTTTCGTTAAAATCACCTCTAATTTTCGGAGAGCGTCAATGTGTGTCGTAAAGTTCGCACTCTAGAACCGTTACCCTTTAGACTAGTGCTCTTATCACGATGCTTCACTCGCAAATATTTCGTATCGATTCATTATTGAGAGAGACATGTGTATGCTTTACAATATTTAAGATATTGGTCTATAACGGCCTGTATTCCGTCGCTGGTTGACGGTAGCTGCTTTGATTTTGCACGCTCAGCGATATGGACAACAGATGTTGCTATTATACAGGGACAACGTCCCACTCGAAAAGAGCAGCTGTCTCCACATGAGTCACATAGCCGGATACCATTTATAGCAATTTGTGGCTCAACTTTGACATTTGAATTTGTGGATATTAAAGCCAGGTCCCCTCTGGCGGTCAAGTGCATGCATCAAAACGTCAAAGTCACTGTTCAGTGAACTTCGTTTTGTAGAAAATCCTGTAATGAAAAGACTGAAACACAAATAGGTTTAACCCTTTATGGGGCAAGTGGCTATATATGATCACCGGAGGACCCGTCTGCCACATGCATGTATTGTAGCCACAAAGACAACATAATCCGCACCAATGTGGTCTCCATTCTTTGCAAAGTACACTTGAACAAAGACAGAAACTGTTTTGAAGCATACCACATCCCATTAAATTAGCCTGTTTTTGGCCAGCACAATAACATTTTAAAATCAACCCGGAGGTGTTATTTTCTTTGTCAATATCAATGTTTTGTATCTTTTTATTTTATTGAATGTTATTCTTTAATTCCATGTTTTATTTAACTTTCTATTTTAATTCATAATGTTTTTATATTTTCCAATTTTGGTAATTCTTTTGGCGAGTCAGCATATATGATCACTTCATCATAGGGAGTTTTGCCCAAATAAACAAAAAACATTAAAAAAACATGTAACTGAAAATATCTTGTAATTAGGTGTAGTTTAACATACAAAAAGGTTGTTTTGATATCTAAAATGTTTAAGGGTTAATGTGCATAGGATATATTATACGACTTGAAATATATACACCGATTAGGTTAAAGCAGAAGACTACAGATGTTTTACGTAGCAAAGTTTAATCGAAAGAAAACAACACAAATCTTCAAACCTAGATATAATAGTCTATGAAGCATTTTCATGATTTATTTATGGCCAGGTTTCCTCTCATCTAATGTGTGTTCCTTATCACAACTCTCAAGTCGTTATTCTGCGAACGTTAAGTAAGCAGCATGGATCGGAATTTAAAAGAATAAGACTCCATTAAGAACAGTTAAGATGTTGAAAATAATCTAAACAGCCTAAACAGCCGTAACATGTACATCAGAAGACATACACAAGACGGAACTACGTTCATAAAAACATTAATTCTACAATTTTAAGTTTTCTTTTAAATTTTGAAGTTTTAGAATTTTAATATTGTTAACGTCTAGAACACTGAAAGCGAAAACAATTTTCAATTTCATAGTGTATTGATTGAAGACACCATTGAGATTTGAACTTGCATCTAATATCCTTGGGAGTCTATCTTACAGTGACAGTGACTTTACCCATTGAGACTTTCATTGGCATAGGCTACATAATTATAATCTTTTCTTCTCCGATTGCTACTGCGACACCATGTTGTTTGTTTATTATTTACCAAAAAAGTACTATATGTAATAGTCTACGAATTTTCTTTGATGAAGCATTGTCATTGTTATTGCTTTTTGACTAGTATTTCCCTAATTTTATTTCTGTTGCTTTTTATCACGACTCTCAGATCGTTCTTCTACGACCCTTAACTAATCAGTATGGATCGAAAATAAGATTTGAACTCGCATCTGATATCCTTGATATAGAAAGATAGATATTAACAAAGATAGTTAGATATGAACAGATATATATATATATATATATATAGAGAGAGAGAGAGAGAGAGAGAGAGAGAGACTGAGAGAGAGAGAGCGAGAGAGAGAGAGAGGGGGTGAGAGAGAATGAAGAGAGATAGAGAATGAAGAGAAATAGAGAATGAAGAGAAATAGAGAATGAAGAGAGAGAGAGAGAGAGATGAACAGCGATAAATAGATAGATATGAACAGCGATAAATAGATAGATATGTACAGACAGACATACTGACAGATAGATACATACATACATACATTGATTGATTGATAAAGACAGACATATAGATACATGGATAGATAGATATGAACATATAGATAGATAGATATGAATAGACATACATATATATATATATATATATAGAGAGAGAGAGAGAGAGAGAGAAAGAGAGAGAGAGAGAGATAGATAGATAGATAGATAGATGTAATTATCATGCAACAGCCATTTTATTCATAACATCTGCGTATAGATTGGTTGTTTTCATCAATTGCTTTATCGAATGTGATTGCTTGAAGGAAATTTCCATTGCTTCATTCAAGCGTAATAAGAAAACAAACAAATATTCATCTTCCTTTTTCTCTTCATCTCTTTAAATGATTATACTTTCTCTCTATCTCTCTCTCTCTCTCTCTCTCTCTGTCTCTCTCTCTCTGTGTCTCACACACATACACATACATACACACACACACACAGACAGACAGACAGACAGAGAGTGAGAAGGAAAGAAAGAACATGCATACTTTCTAAACAGTCGTTCAAGTGTGAAACACATTCCTCGTTGCTTTAGGCAGCTTAATCTATATTTATGTCGAAACAATTTAGTTCACTAAATAGAATAAACGGATCGGTTTGCTCCGGTTGCATGGATTAAATCCAACTCAAGATATGCAACCTTTTCTTGATATTAAATATAGATTTCGGTTGGATATGTTTCTGAATAAAAGTCGTGGATATATAAAATAATTTGATTCCTTTGTCAATAATATCTTTAAAAATGCCATTATTATACGCGGATGTCTCTTTACCAATCTCTATCTAACGATCTGTGTCTCAAGGAATGAACAAATCTGTGTCTCTATCGATATCTCAATTTTAGTAATTGAGTGATTTCTTTCTTTTAGCTCTCATGCCGTCTTTAAATCTTTCACTGATAGAGTCGACGTTAACTGATTTTTCTTTGCGTATTTTTCCATATATTCTGTGTTGAGCTTATTTACGTACTCATTAATGATTTTTAAAAAAGCATTGTTTGGGTTTGGTGAAAACATAGTTTCAAGAATTAAAGGGGTTGTCATCAATCGCGTGTATTTCTATCACATGGCGTGACAGTTTTCCTTCCGTCGTCGAATCTTAAAAGATAAATTATATTTAATATAGTTTTGAAATTGGTCTGTTTGGTGAGCGAAATATATTTTCCATCAACACCAATGTTCGAGCACAGGTAAAAACCATGATTCAAATGATGATTTTCAAAGCAGCAGTCTTTCCTACCATGTTGTGACAATGTTCCTTCTTGGAAGATTGAACAATACATTCTTCCTACCATTTAAAATTGTACCGTATTAGACTTAACTTAGTTAATGTCAATATAGTTGTGATTTTTTACCTCGTAGAAAGGGGGTAAAAAGGCGTAAATGCTCAAAAAAGAGGGCATTCCTTGACCTTAATCCGATCCTTTATAAGTCTAAGTTTTTTTTACATACATTTCTAGACCCCTATATACTCTCTAGTGTCTACCTAAGCAAACCCTTCTGTTTATTCCAGTTGATTTTAGCATTGCTGTGGGCGTCTCTTGTGAATATAGTTTCGAGAAGCCATATTTCGAACACCAGAAGCCATCAATAAATTAATGCAAAAGAATAGAACTCCATCTACAGATCTAATAGATTGGGCCTGCCTCGAGGTTGAGATGTTTGCGTATTCCTCATTGCTCAAAGAGTTCAGCGTTCGAGTCCACGTATAATCTGGGATTTCGAATGCTGATATTCAAATAAGCCGGACGCTCCTCACCGTGAAAATTGACTCAACACAATCCTAAATAAACTTTGCTTTTACTGTAATTTTATAATTATAAACTTGCTCTTCTGGTTTGGTTTGGTGAGGTATAATAAATACAATCTCTTCACTCTAAAAGATGGTACCAACAATCTTGGAGCACCTTAGAGTATCTGTGTTTGTTGTGTACATTTGCATAAAATAAAATGTTCATGCGCTTGTAAAGTTTCTTTAAAATACATACCATATTCAGGAAACTATCGGACGTGCATGCATGCAATCATACAGCAAAAATGGAGGCCCGCGCTAGGCAAATGTTTGACTCTTTTTGCACATTTTATCATTGATATTTGACCAAATCTATGGTCGAGAATTGTGTCGGTCTCAGTCAAATTTATTGCAGTTAAAAAGTTACTTATCAACATGAAACAGAAGTGAGAAGATATATTAGCTATGTTCCAACATTCTGTTCACGCGGTCTTATCCATATTCATCATGATTTGTTTACATGTGCATTCAATCATTGCGCCTATTGTCATCCATTTCTCCAGGTATTCGTTTGCTCCTTGATCTTGCAAAACAAAGCAGAATTTGCTGCCATCAGAGAATCCAAACTGACTTAAGCCGGTATTTCTGAAAAAAAAATGTTCTTACCCGGAACATGCCTGAGAGTGAAAAAATCTTTTTTGCATTTATACCGTCAGGAATTCGTTTATAAGGAGTCATTATTCATAAATATGTATAATGCAGACGATTTTCTTTCTTTCTGAAATCTTGTATACGGTATTCTATTCTTCTTTTCTATTATTTGCTTTATTCTTCTCTTACTCTTCTTGTCTAATACTTTTGCTTATTCAAGTGTGAGTGCTGAGCGATGGTTTCCTAAGCTTAGGATATCTTACACCAAGTGAAGATCGTGTTCACTACAGCAGTAATAGTCTGCCATAATAACTTGCTAACCTTTTCACCATAGTAAAACCTATATTCAACGTGTTTTTATTGTAATACACTTTGTTGGAACTCAGCTTTAAGATGTGTCTGTAACGATATTAAACATTACAAAGTCTAAACTGTTATCGATAATCTTCCACGCATTTTTATTTTTAAACTCCGATATCTTTCACGCCCTCACATGATTTTATTTTTTGCTCAGGTATTTTGCCTCTTTGTTGAATGCTTCTGTGAGTTATTTAATTAGCTTCTTTGGCTCTTTGCCAATATTTCAAGTGTAGTTTCACCCTACTTGACACAGATTTCTTTGTTTGTTTTTGTTTTTCATAATCATAAACCTTACTTTTAACCCTGGTGCTGTTGTTGTCTTCCGCAAACAGAAAACAGTTTATAAAAGTACAAAGTACTCATTTAAGTTGGATTTATGTTTATGCCGCTAATATTACAGTTACCGCGGAATGTACTGTCTGTGGGGGTGGGGTGGGTAGGATAATGGTTGCCCGCATAGAAAACGGAATTGGCAAACTAATTTCGAATTTCAGTTGAGGCTGCAAGTGTTCACTTAGCGTTAATGTTCTTG
>VCCN01001303.1:2017613-2027767 GCA_006491835.1 Architeuthis dux
GTGTGTGTGTGTGTGTGATGAGAACACAAGTGGATAGTTTTGTCAGTTACGTTCTAATTGGACAACCCATCGATGGCTTTAACATAGTTCTCCTGTAAACACATTTTTACGATCAATACGAAGCCTCTAGCTGACAAAACTAAAGTCTCTATAGCTGATAAAAAACATTCGAGATTATAAGCGACCTTTTACAATCTCATAACATGTATCGTTATGTATTTCGACCAAAGCTCAGCTGTGTCAACTTTGTCTGTTCTGTGCTCTTTAAATGTTTTTACTTCCGTGTTATGAAACATTTCGTAACATTTGGCGAGTTGACATTTCAACATTTAAACAAGAAGCCTTGCAGTTTTTGGTGAGTCTGTCGCTTTCAGTTCATTCCATGTGGAAGAATCGCTGTTAATCATCATTTTGTTTTTTTTTCCGTGAAAGTAAATACACTACTACTGTAATGTATAAGTGGCTAAACATATGACAGTCTTAAGTTTGTCTAACAAGTGAATTGAAGCATTTCTCTGAAGCGAACAACCGTGCATACTGTGATGACTTGGGCTTCGAAGGAAGTCACGAAGTCAAACAAGATATCTAAAAGATAACCTACCGTTTTTTCTATGTAGAAACACAAGGTGATCAGTCCTTTCTTTCAGTTCATCTCTTTCTTCTTAAGCATTAGCATTAGTTGGTGGCTTTAGTACTGGTTAGTAATTGAGACAATAGGGAGGAAAAATAGAATAGAGTGTGGTTAGCATTTAGCTGATCTTTCCATATGGCCTGATTTAGGAGACGCCAAATAGGTGCGACCAGGCTCGTCCACAAGTTGACTCTGACTGGTGATTCTACCTAAAAGCGCAGCAACTTCGTGACGCTAATGTTGACCCCAAGGTTTAGACATGACACATACACATAAATATGTTTATTAATAAGTACAATGTAGCGCCTTTGCCCTGGTATGGTACCTACTAAATATCTTAACTATTTTACACAGTACATCTGCCTTAAAGTTTTTAAAAAACTGATCTAGTTAGTCACTCAATAGAAACCGTCACGTGACCAACGTATTTTGGTAGCATGTCGTGTTGGGGTGATCAATTAAATATTGGTAAAGGGGTGATCAATGAATAAGTTACTTCTCTCGCCTTTTGCTGGGCGGTGTTCACTAAACAAGTCCTAATTTTAAAAAGCAAGCTTAAACACTGCTGGACACAAACAATATAGAATAAACTTACATTATAAATTGAATTCCCCCACTGAAAACCGATTGTGAAGCGGGGGTGGGGGTAAACATAATAAGGAGTAAACGTTTCAACACATACTTAGATGGCTATCTACCAGGCAGACTCATACTTAGATGGCTATCTACCCAGGCAGACTCATTTAAAAACTGAAGAAACCTATGTTGATGTTGACTATGTTGATGTTGACTATGTTGATGTTGACAGTTTTGCTTGGCGTTTTCTAACAGGTCTTGGATCTCTTATGCTGCTGCTGCTTCAGTCAACTTTTAATATATGCATCATGTCACTGTCATAAGTTATTTCCCCTTTATGGCCGCGTCTGTAAGAAGAGTCAGTATGCTTCGTCTTATAATGATTTTCATGTACAGAATTTTAATCTCAAAATCGCGTCATGAATTCAAACCACGTTTTATGTAACTTACATTTTAACCTGTGTTCGCTCTGTTACACTGCTGACAGATTAATGTGAATAACTGTTAACAACTTTCTAATTGTTTCCTAATATTCGTCCTATAAATATAAATCTTAGGCATACTCTCTTCCCTGTTATCTTTGCCTTTTTATCGTATACATATATTTGCAGTCCAACCTCGTATTGCACAAGACCAAATGAGCGATATTTAGGTTACGAAGACTATGCTGCGCCAATTGTCTAAGAGCTTGCCTGCGTTGTAAATCAGAATTCGAAATCTTGGTTTTCACGAAAACTGACCATTAGGGCCACCAAAGCAGGTCTTCTCACTTTTATATTCTGTTTATTTGTATAGGTCTCCTGGCCTTTTTTTCACTTGGTGCTCTTTTCTTTCAGTTTTCTCTCGCTTTCTTTAAGGCTATTCAAACAATCTCCCCTTCACATTGGTAATCAGTCCGATTTCTCTCTCTCTCTGCCTCCTCTTCTCCCCCTCTCTCAATCTCCCTCTCTCTAATATACACACCAATACACTATTGGTGCCCATGGGACAGTAAACGCAGCAGGAAAAGACACAAGATGATGGGACGAGTGAGAAATGTTTGCCGGTAAGACGTGGCAGAGGTTAGCACAAGCTAGGACTTATAACTCAGTGGACTTATAACGGCTGCTGCTGCTGATGATGATGATGATGATGATGAGGATGATGAGGATGATGATGATATATTAGAAACCGTCACAACCAAAACTGACAGCAAAACTGTCAACATAGGTTTATTCGGTTTTCAAGTTGGTCTGGCTGGCTGACTAGGCATGTATGTATCATGCATACAGGTTGCACCAATGGGCTGAAAATGTATACATTTAAATAGTTTTTATTGGAGGGGGTGTCATTTTGCAATGTAAGTTTTTGCTAAATCGATCCCTTAGTTTGTGTCAAGCAGCATTCATGCTTGTTTTTCTTTGAAAATCAGACTTCTTTAGTGATCACTGCCCAACAAAAGGCCAGAGAAGTAATTTATTCGTTTATCACACTTTTTTCAAGTCTTTAATTGATCACCCCCAATACAGCACGCTGCCAAAACACGTTGTTCACGTGACTGTTTCTATTGATTGACTAACAAGACCTGTATCTTTTTTATTCCCATTTCCATTTATTTATCTATTGTGTGGAAATTGTGCGTCTCTTTTCCTTAATCCTTACTCTATGCACCAACCCACATTAATCTTCGTATTGTGATTCTTTGGCACTCAAAATAACTGTGACATTACTCGATATGCGATATACACCGAACCCTTTAAAAGCTCAAGGGGGACTTAAAAGGGAAATAAGTGTGATGGTCGCCAAAAAAAAACGGTGAAATGAAAGGAATGGATTTTAATGATGGACAGATGGTTGGCTTGATAATCTCTGCTCGGTTTTATGTTCTCGGCATGAAGCCTAAATAAAAATGTTCCAACAGTTCTGCAATTTCTTATACAAAGGAACGCATATTTCGATTTCGATACAAAAGGATAGAGACCTCTGTGTGTATATACACGTAAACTAACTGATAAAGTGGTCCTATGGCTAAGCCTCAGCCACTACTTTGATATACTCCCTAAACCAATGTTTTCCAAATGAACTCTGATTGTTTACTTTTATGTGGGTGCATAGCGTGGAAATAAGAGATATTAATTTTTTTAAAACCTCTCTTCTCATCATTTCCAGCTTGGTTCTGTACACTAGATGAAACCTCTGATATTTGTGGCCCGATACATACTTGGAACTATCAACGTCACATCAGCTGTTTTGTTATATTTGGTGCCGTGACTCAGAATACACACGGTACGCACATGGGCGTCCACTGGGAGGGCAAACGGGGTACTTGCCCTCTACCACACCCTGGATAAGGCCTTCTTAACTAGGGCGAGGTGGGTTTGAAAGTTGGAACCTTATAGTCACTAAATGATAATGGTGCTGTACAATTATTTTATGTAACAATCTAATGTACCCATTATAAAGAGATAGTACTATTCTTCGCTGATAACAGGGTTGCCACAAGGATATATTCCGAATATATTACTTTGCCTCGACTCTGGGAATATATGCGTTTGCCTCCGCCCTACTGGAAAAATGTAAGTGGATGCCCATTGGTAAACATCATCTGTGTAAAAGTATGTTGTATAGACTCAGATTATGAAAATTCTCCTAACACGAGGACGGGGTTTGACGGTGAATTGGTGAAGATGGATGGAAACTTGTATAACAAACGGTTACATTCTTGCTTTATCCTTCTCCAGGCTCGGTTCTGTTTAGCAACATGTGTAAACTAGTTCCACATTGCTAACACAACCACCTGAATCTTTACTATCTCTTTCTTCAAAGATTTCTCTCTAATCATTATTACCAATATTATGATCGGCATGGTTGTAATAACCTACGCGTTTATCTTGATCATTATCCATGTCGATATTAACGACTTTAGCTGAAACACCATAACAGGAACACCATAGTTATCATCTTACTTACATCACCAAGATCGAATGACATCATGTTAAAATGATGACATGCATTATTACTTTACATCCAATAGTAAAATTCCATTACTGGTGTAATTATCTCATTATAAACATGCTTTTAAGTATAAACCTTTTAAATCGTTGCCAACATAACATTACTGAATCACCATTATGATCAGGATTGCCTCGATAATTACAAAACTTACAAATGCAAACATTATTGTCTTTCACCTTTTAAATCCCAAGAATAGTTACAGATATAATGGAGCTGGGATTGGAAGTTCTTCTATATGCGACCTATTCTCCAGGACTATCACTTGTTTTGCTCTATACAACACACCTTGTCTGGTCAGCGGTTCCAACCAGTTCAAGATATCGATAATTCCCTCAATTAATTCACCGAATCAAAACTGGAATCCTTCTTTTATAATAGAATACACAATTTTCCATAAGGATTAAGTAAGGTCATAGAAAACTAGGGAAAATGTTTTTATGCTTGAATAATGATAGTATGTATCTATAGGATTAAAGGATTGTGTCGAAAATCTGGCAACTTTTGCATCAAACTTATATGATAGCATGCATAATTTAGCTGAAGGTGGCATGTCGTCATAGAAAGCTAGGGGAAATGATGTTATTATTGAATAACGATGCTATGTACTCTGAATAAAAATGGTGTAAAAAATACTGGAGACTTTTGCATCAAACTCATCTAACAACAATTGAAGAAATCTCGGGCACTCTGTATGCACCGCGATTACTCGACAACTTGAAGTGTACGAGGTTGACATTCGCCGGATATATTAGTCAGTACACAAGACAGTGCAGTGTCGAGTTTGAAGCTTTTTGGATCACCCGTTCTCCAGAAATCTAATAATAAATAAAATTTAAAGATTATAGATCTTTCATCATAGTTTCTATAAATTATCTCCTTTGGCTTCCGCTCTTTAGAATTATCTAAATTTAGATATAGAATAACTAAATCGGTAACACTGAAAAGAAGTAAACCGAAATACTTCGAAGCCGTAGGGCGGAAAATTATTTTACATTACTATTACGGCAGGCTGCTCCACACACCAGAAAGTCCGACCCCTTCCAAACATGCAACTTTGGAACGGGGACTGCTGTTAGTACTTCAAAAGCACTGAATCTGGCTGCTCATTGCAGCCTAGTTTCGTTTTAGCGAGAGTAAAACTGTCAACCATTTACAAGAATAACTTGAATTCTCTTTGGAATTTGATACCTCTGGGTGGAATAAGAAGATAGCATCAAGGATATTTGTGAAGTATGGTACTTACTCGTTGCACCTGTATCCAATCAAAGTGCTACCAGGACACGATTACGTCGTTGACTTATTAGAAATTTCATTGTCTCTCCCAAGCGTTCTAATTTCGGTTGAACTGGATAAAAACCGTTATGGCGAGTCCTTTTGCAGGTGTTCTATCCGTCTAAAACTGGATACTGTTTCTCTGATGTTATTCTCGGCGGAATAAACCTACCGTTCATTTTTCTTATTTTCGGTTTTATTTTTATTATTTTGTTTGTGTTGTCACGCACATTACCAGTTCAGCTGTGCATTGGTTGGCAAACATAGGGTTTGGATGATTCTATCTTTCAGACAGGGAATAATAAGCATTGGAACGTTGACAGAATCTGTGCCAAAAAAATGTGTGCCATATTTTCAGGTGTGTCTGTTTGCATATGGCTTCTGTGCTTTCGATCTGAATTTATGCAAGCCCCATTATACAAACGTAAAGCAGGATAGTTAATCACTATTTCGGTTGCTCTCTTAATACATTGGGGGGAAAATATAGCATACATGCATAATTATTTTCGCATTTGCTTCAAGACTCTCCCGAGTGGTTATCGCAGATTTTATAAGTACCTGACAGCATAAGTGTGCTTAAATCCTGGACTTGGATGAGTTTTTCTTCACTTTCGACGTGTCATTGGATAAAGCCGTTAGTATAAATCTCTATTCTATTCCATATGTATAATAGTAGAATATTGAACATGAAAACATTGAAGATCCGCAAAAGAGGTTGAAACATAAATGAGTTTTTAAAATAAAATTACACGTGTAATATTATTTCTTCCCTAGTGATGCTTATCTGCACGTCAGTGTGCCTTTGTGGGTGGTGTAATGGTTAGTAAGTCTGCCTCACACACAGAAGGTCCCGGGTTCGATTCCCGGTATGAGTGAAGAGTGTGGAAATCTCTTCATTAGGACAAATTTCCCCGTGCACCCAGCAGTTAATTGAGTACACTTTAAGCTGTGTGAAAAATGGTGGAAAAGAATGAAAAAAGGTAATGCTCCTAGATCAGAATACTGTACGAGCATACTTCACCCAAAATTGTTGGGCGGAATCCAGACCTTTCTTAATATCATAAACAAAACTCTATATTCATCCAAGTATGTGTTCGTACCTACCTAAGTACAAAATGCATAATGCTTTTTACAATCTACTAAAACACGTGAAGATATCCTACAACCCAAAGATCCATTAATGATGTTGCTGGGATTTAGACATTCTATCTATGCTATCCAATGACGTTAAAATCTGGAAAGCAAACTTTCGAATATATCAGAATATTTTAATCGCAACCCGTATTTTGCCACTAACAACTTTTTCCACTATCAAAGCATTGTTATCAAAGTCGTGAAAGAAAAATGATTAAGAAGAAAAAGAGGAATGTTTTTCACGCAGAATAATATCCTGCTTCGTGAAATTCTCCAAGGTGGATGATATTGATTTTCTTCTTTACTTTTCACCAAGCCCTTATAATTTAGTGATTATTTAAAACTGGATATTATGTATTCTTATGTATTATTACGATATGTGAATTACTTCCTTTCCTTAAGTCATTCGAGTTCTGAAATCTTTCTGTTCTAAAATGTCCATGGATCATTCTACGAGTTTCGGATTTAACATACGGTTGAACGTTTGTTTGTCGGTCTCTCGTGCATTCTCGTGTTTTTCCTCATTGCATATTTATGATCTCTTTTGAATAACCGGGAGCAGAGTGTCTGTCAATGTCAGAAAAAGAGCTGTCGATGTCTCAGCGTTTCTGTAATCGTATCTTGCCATGTGTGTTTATGTGTGATGATTTACCTCTGCCAAAGAGGTTGTAAGAGCTAAATGTATTCACAGTTTGTACACACAGTATCTACAAAAGTTCTCAATGAATTTCAATGTTATTTATTGGAAGGTAGGACATGAGGTAAGGAAGAATCGATTAACTTTAGCGGTGGATCCGGGAATCTTTACAGTTATCTCCCTTGCATTGTGGCTATACATGAACTGATATTCATTCAGTGTTTAGTGATAAAATCATTTGCAGAGGTATGCGCTCTCTGTATGCTTTCTAGTTTCTATCTGTGCCATGTTTTGTTTTGAGGAGTTCAATTGATCTCTTCTGTTTATTTACACAGGACATCTACAATTCATAGTATTGGGCGTGTCACTTTTTATTGCTTAACGTGTTGCTGTCAACCTAAACTCTTATGCAATGTCGGTATTTGTAATATGGAATTCTGCTGAATGTGTCGGCTAACAACAAGTCGGCAGAAGCGAAAGTGTGCGCAACAGAAGGCTAGAAAGGAAGAGGACCCTTTGTTTGTTACACGGCTTTGTTGCGTGAACAGGATGAATGGGTCTTAAAATTAAGACAGGATACAGATGCTATATGCTTTTTTTCCTGCCAGGGGTAACCGGGCAAAATAGAAAGTAACAACGAAAGAATGTAAAAGATAGTTGTAAAGCGAAGGAAGATGAGTGATAGTGGATAGGGGACGTGATAGCTGAGTGTGTTTGCGCATGCGCGAAATGATTCGTTGCTTGCGCATGCGTGACGACGTGTCGGCGTGTATTGCTTTAGTCATTAAATGCTCGACGCGAACTTCACCAAAGGAACAAGATTTTTCACTTGAAGAGAAAGATAATAAAAAGAGAGACGAAGGAAAGTAGCCTAAAGACAGAAAAGAAACTGTGAAATACAGGCTGTAGGTAAGAGTAAGTGATTCACAGAAGTTAAGAGGGTGAATGGAGAACGGCCGGAAACGGTTATAGAGAAGAGCCCGGATGTTGTTCTAATAGTGATGGGATGAGTAGACGTGTTTTCTTACTTTACCTGACAGAGGTGCGTACGAACAAGCACTGATTTGGGGGATTGGGTATTATGTGCGGTAACAGTCTGAGCTGTATTAATGAAGCCGGTTGGAGTACTAACACCACAACTACTGTTACTTGATCATAGTAATTGTAATAGTACTAGTGGTAGTAGCTAGCTGGTTTAGTCGTATCAGTAGCAGCCTGGTGAAGTTGTTATTATACAGTGGATAAGGCAAAAGACAAGCATCGGCAAATCGAGTCGAGGAAAGTTGGACTACCGGGGTGTAGGTTGTGCGCCGCGTTGCGGATACCCGCGCCGCGACGCCACCGACGCTACCACCACCGCCGCCGCCGCCGCCACCGCCGCCGCCGCCGGCGCTTCAGGCCCGATCACCGTACTGCCTCCGTACAGTACCGGTGTTTATCGCACGAAGTCGATAAAGGATGGTGAGCAGCATCCTACCGTTACGGAGGAGAAGGGGGTGGTCAGCCGTGAGACCAACGGGGCAAAGTGTACTTCGTGTCTACGGATGGAACACGTCCAGCCAGCAATTACCACACCGGATGGGCTGAAGAAAATTATCAGACGTCGTAGGAAGGATTCTGGACATACATTGGTGAAACGGCCTAGCGTAAGTAACTTTTACAGACAGAAAAAAAAGAAAAAAAAAACTAAAAAAGTCATTTCATTTATTTGTTATTGCCAGTTTTGTGATTCATGGGCACACGTGCTTATACATGTATACATATGCCATTTACCCCTTTCTCTTTCATACATACTGCTTACATGCTGTCTTTTCCAATCACTGTTTCAGATTTTGATTATACTTTTATAAATACAGGTCTGGTTAGTCACTCAATAGAAACCGTCACGTCTTTTGGTAGAATGCCGTGTTGGGGGTGATCAATTAGAAAAATGTAAAAAGGGGTTATCAATGATTAAGATACTTGATCACTAAAAAAAAAGTCTCACGCTGCCGAACACAAACTAAGGGACCAACTTATCATAAATTTACATTGCAAATTGAACCCCCACTAAAAACCTATTTTAGAGGGGAATTTTCAACAGAAAGATTTTCTAGACATAGTAAATGTTTAAGTTTTCAGCCCTCTAACTCCATTGCCTGTACGCGTGGCACATACATAGCCAGTCAGCCAGCCCAACTTAAAAACTGAAGAAACCTATGTTTACAGTTTTGGTTGGAGGTTTCTTATTACAAGTTAAAAATCTTCATTTCATAGAATATCGCTGGGGGGCGGGAACTGTTGATTTTCTGCCTATTTATATATCGCCGTGAAGCAATGGTTAGTGTGTTGATCTTACTAGTGTAGTTAGTTCGATCTTCATTGGGTTTTTCACACTAATGGTATAAAGAGCATCGCCTATACAGCTAAGAAATACCGATCAATGCAATACATTCTTCTTGGGATCAGTATTAGTCTAAGTATTTCCCCGGTTTGAAAATATTTTGCAATTATAAACTTTGGTAAATGTTCGCCACACTCAACTGACGAATCTCAAAAATACAGGCCATTTTTCCTTGTGTTCATTCATTTTGTTTGGTCTTTCTTGTTCTGGACTTCATACTTTCATAAATGCCATTAAAATGCAATTTGCGAGGTGATTGTAAGCTTGCTAGAATGTGTTATTCCGTAACACATGTCCACGCCAGCATGGAGCTGTGAATATAAGGTGTGCGTATGTGTTGATAGTTTTCCACCTGCCGTTGTTTGTGTCTGTGTATCGGTTTCTAAAGAGCATGTGTTCAGGCGCGGGTGGCCCAACACAACAAAAATATTTCCCTTTGTTTTCAGGACGTTATATGCTTCTATTTCAACAGAAACACACTCTGATTTTTTTCTATATTTACTTCTGTCTATCATTCTATTCGTTCT
>VCCN01001303.1:2037362-2054095 GCA_006491835.1 Architeuthis dux
TAACCACTTCTTTGTATTTTCCAAGTTAACAACAATATTTTAGACATCGTTCATGTTATTTAGTGCACTGTCGGAAACACATTTTGTATTTCGAGTTTAGCTAAGGAAACAGATTGATTTTGCCCTTTTGAGATTCTAGCAACAAACTGGCAAAGCCAGCCACATCTAGTCGGTGAATTTATCCTATTATTATTCGAAGTGTTCATATCCAGGAAAGGCCAGCGTTTCATCGGAGGCGCACTATACATCCCCAGTCTTTAGAATGTGCAGTGCGATTTATTCTGCCATCAACCAAAACTGTCACCAAAACGGTTTCTTCAGGTTTTAAGTGGGTCTGGTTGGCTTGCTGGCTGCCTAGCTGACTATGTATGTATGTATGTATGTATGTATGTATGTATATGTCGCGAGTACAGGCCGCACCAGTGGAACTAGAGGGCTTGAAATTTAAACATTTACTCCATATTATGTCTAGAAAACAAACAGTTGTTTTATGTTTTTTTGAAAAATCACCCTCCCCCCAATGGGTTTTTAGTGGGGGTTTCAATTTACAATTTAAGTGTATGCTAAATTGGTCCCTTAGTTTATGTCCGGCAGTATTCACGCTTGTTTTTTTTTTAAATTTGACATTGTTAATGTTCACTGCCCAATAAAAGGCGAGAAAAGTAATTTATTTATTGATCACCCCTTTTTCCCAATTATTTAATTGATCACCCCCCTCCAAACACGGAATGCTGTTAAAAGACATTGGTCACGGGATGGTTTCTCTTGAGTGACAAACCCGACCCTACTTTCTTATATTGATTTTGTGCCATAGCTAAATTCATTGAAATAAAAGTGTATATTGATAATCACTCCCCTATAAATGATCTTATTAGTAATGGTATTGTTCAAATATCCCATAAAATGTGGACTACTGGAATCTACATAAGTATAAATTATTGTAATCGCTTGCTTCATAAAAAAAAACAGTTTATAAACCACGTAACACTCTTGTAGTCATTAATAAGTAACTATGTTTTGTGCAATCAACCAAACGTTGACGATGCTTCTCCTTCAGATTTATCAGTACTTGTAAAATATAAACGTAATAAAAAAAGAGACTGTCCACCTTGCGGATTTACATATTACACCTGAAGAAGGCCGTAGAATGAATCTGCGGAAACGTTGCGTCAACATCAAAGATGTGAAGAAGAGATTTGATTGTCCGAACAAGAGTTGGTTAATGACTCTTTGCAAGGTTATAGACAATGCAATACTAAAATAGGTTCTGATGCAAACGCACCAGTGTAAACATACGAGTTTGTTTGCCAAGGCCTATGATCTACCGTTCAAGTGGTTGGGTGTAGAGAAGTTATAACACGGACTTCTGTGGTTGTAGACGGGAACTCTCACTTGATTCGGACTGTTGGTTGGAGATAGAATGAGAGATCAAAGGAATGAAGTTTCATTATTTCAAGAGTGTGATTGTAACGCCCCTCTCAGGCATCTTAAAGAGGCTGGACGCTCGAAAAAGCCGGAGCAAATGCTGCCTTTTGCTTTACTTCCACCTGTCTGTGTGTGGGTCTCGCCCTAGGGATGCTCACTGATTGTTTAACGTGCATTCTTTGGCCAAAGCAACTTGAATATATCACAAAAATAATACAAACCGTCAAGTATTAAAGTACTTTTTATAAGTTCGTTAGTCAGAGAAGAAACTAATCACATTTTCAGAATTTCGTGCATTTCTCTCTGATTGTTTTAGTTACCGAGTTCGTAGGTTACCCATTTCCCTAATGAGTGTCAATCCGATGCGGCATAAGTTCAAACGTATAATTCCATTGCCTGTGTTGAACTTTAACATAAGCATGTGACAAGTTTGAAAAGGATTGGGATTGAACAGAAGTTCTCAGTTCATCATCATTGATGGAATTTTATGACACACAGTATATCGTGCGTAATCATTTCCTTACTCATTTACAACAGTGAAACTAAATGTAATGTAAGATTCACTGTGTGATTTACTACAGGACGCCATCTTTACCTGGAGTGAAAAAGTAAATATTTCAGTGGTTAGTTGTCTGAATACACAACAGGAAACCCCGTTGTTACCCAACACAAAAACGACAGAACAAGCAGGCCAGTAGTTAATCGTAATAGTAATTGCATTTAGTTGCCTGAAATTAACCAAGACTCGTATACTCAAAAGAAGCATACCAAGAGGCAGGAAGTCGAAAGAGCGGGAATATAAGTGGAAACCAGAGATGTTTGATTTTACGAAATGATCCTTTTGATCTATGCAGTGTTGCCAACTGTTTCTCAGGTTTACCCACACACGAGTTGCGTTTAGTTGGTTACCATTCCTTCATAATTCCAATGTTTTTACAAAGCTTTCGTGGCCCCATGATTTCTCTTGCACTAGGGGTACGCATACCCCGGTTTGAGAATAATTGGTTATCATCAAGGCTTACCATACATCTCCCACGTTTAACAAGTACGGTCATGTTCATTTATTTCACTTTTTTCAAACGGTGTACATAGTCTCCGGACTGATTCTGATTGAGTTCTTACAGTAGATGAGTTCTCACAATTACACTTTGGGCCGCAGTGTTGATTTCACCTGTTACTATGTAGGTATTGTGGTAATAATTATCTCCTCTTAGGAGAACTCTCCTATCAGACTATCTATACTGTCTGCCTGTTGGTCTAGTCGGACTGCAGTCTTTTTATAAGCTGAATAAAGCTCCTTGAGTTCCATACAGTCAAGCCATGTTCTTCATTACAGGTATATTCTTCTAAAAGGTATCAAACAGTAAATGATAAGTGTAAGTTTCATGTAGCTGAAAATGCTTACGGGCTGTTAATTTTTTAAAAGGCTGATAAAAAATGTGTAGAAAAATTGCACTGAGTTTCTTTGGTTGCCCAATCGTTTTAAAGCAACAACATGAGCAGACCAGTCCAATATAATTCCTATTCTTGAGTGCATTTCTCAAACAAGAAGTAGTGAGAGTCAAGAACGGTGACATATTTCATTAGGTCTAGCTAGATAGAGAACTCGTCGCGTTCTATGGCGGGAAGCCAAAAGAAGAGAAAACATTAATTAACATTAGACCCTGTCTGCGTTTTTAATTTCGCTTTCTATTTTCAAATCAATAAATCCTGTTTTGAAATGTCAGATGTCTTGCATTGATTCATTATCCAAAGACTGATATTCTGATTAGGATGACTGATATTTCAAAGTGATATTCGTTTCTACCTTCGTGAGAGGCGTGATAAACTGTGTTTGTGTCAGACATTTTGCGCCTGCGTATGTTTTGAGTTAATCAAACTTAGCAAAGTTTGGCACGATACACGATCGTTTGGGCTCTCTCACCGGTTTGCTACATCGGCACGCCTTTTCAAAAAGATCGCCAGCAGAAGTTTGCTTTTTATCTTCTTTGTCCCTGTCAAGACTACAATAGTTTGTGAACAAGGAACAGGAAATGTTTACTACAGACTACCAGTATCTTAAATATATTCGTCTGCCTACTTTTGTATGTTGTATATTTTATTGGATCACATTTTACTTTATGTTTCCTCATGTTTCCTTATCTATTCTGTTACAAGCCCCAAAGCGAGGAGTGAACTGTGTTTTCCCTGTTTCAACTGTCCACATATTCTTGGGTCTATCACCAGAAGCAGCATAATACAAACAAAATATTGTCACTAAAGATTTTAACATATATTTTACATTTCATCGATCATTTCTGACTACTGAGTTTTACGTAGTGTATTTGTATAACACCAACGACGTAAGATATTGAACAACAATCATCTGATGACTAAAGCATTGTCCAACTATTATCTTGTAAACTCATTTTACATCATAATTTCGACAAATGTTTACCGTTATTAATTTTCACAAACAAATCCATTCATCAAATTCAGTATTATTGTTTCTTTAATCGAATAATTATCTTCAGTTAGAATTGCATTTGACCTGATCAGTTGACTCCGTCGTAAGTATGTTTCTCCCTTTAAATTCACGACGGAGAAAGATATAACCCTGATTACAAAATAGTTATATAGGTTCTTCACTCGATCGATTATTTTTATGATAGGAAGGACACTATTCATTTCATATCGGCTGAAGTAGAAATGTACTAAGCTTAGCTTAGTCTGTCACAAAGCCACAATAGTAGGATGCCTATAGAAGTATGGGCTCACTACACCAACAAAAGTCAAATCGGACAATTCTCACAAGGTGTCCTACTAGTGGGACCTTGTATCTGAGTAATTACCGTAGATCTCTGGTAAGTATACCATAGATCTACGGTTATTATTCAGATACAAGGTCACAGATTTATTATGTTATTTCTATCGATTATTGAACTATTGTAAGTATACCAAAGCGAAGAGTGAAATTTGTTTTCCCTGTTGCAACTGTGCATATATTCTTGTTTCTATCACCAGAAGCAGCTTAATACAAACAAAATATTGTCACTAAAGATTTTAACATATATTTTACATTTCATCGATCATTTCTGACTACTGAGTTTTGCCTAGAATATTGTTATAACATCGACGACTTAAGATCGATCTACGGTAATTACTGACACGTTGTGAGAAAGGAACTCACTACAC
The DNA here is from genome assembly GCA_006491835.1 of Architeuthis dux. Taxonomy (NCBI): domain Eukaryota; kingdom Metazoa; phylum Mollusca; class Cephalopoda; order Oegopsida; family Architeuthidae; genus Architeuthis; species Architeuthis dux. The sequence continues at coordinate 2,041,962 of VCCN01001303.1, forward strand.
TTGCAATGGTTTAACGAATAATGAGACTAGTGTTATGATATATATATACGAGAGGTAATTTCTAGACCAACACATGTGCGGAAGTGGAAGTGACCCGGGGCCTTAGGAAATATGTATATGCGTAGGTGTCCAAAAACAGGATGTTGAACACACAAGCGTGGGCGTTCAAACCTGATAAAAGAAAGACACCGGACACCCTGAAGGGAGGAAGCTCAAGAGACCCAGGCAGAGACAGGCAGACCTCCTAGGGCTGGGAAGGCATAAGACCAAGTTCCTCTGTTGGGAACGGTCTCTCGGGCACACCTTATCTCTCTCCCATTCTTCATTCTCCAGCCGACAAAATGTATCCTAAGAAATAAAAATATGTTCACATATTTTTACAAACAACTTTTGAGTCTTCTTTCTTTCCTGGACCCAACGGATTTTCACCCCACTATCCAACACTAGTATGCTAACCATTGCTTTACGGTAGGCACCCATTCCCTATAACTGAGGTATGACAAATCGGACGCACTCGAATTGCCGTCATAGGATGAGGTAGAAGGTTGGAAATTGAAAGCGGACTTCAAGACGATTTATGACCGATGTTCTCCCTCTGTAATTATTCTGCAAGATTTGGCAGACTAATAATAGCAATCTTAATAGAATTAGAGTCGGGATCGAAGTATTTGGGCTCATAATTCGGGTAGATTAATGTTTGGGATTAAAGCGCGAACAATTTGGCTGAGTGTTCACGACCATTACATCAAGAGTCTGAAACCAGGATTTATTATGTTATTCCTATCAATTATTGAACTATAAGTATTTCAGTGACTCAACTAGAAAAGCAGACCTTGGTAGTTTGAATAAAATATCATTTCGGATAATCGGTTTATTGCTTGTAAGTCCAACAACAGATGTTTTAAAAATTAGATACTGTCACACTAAAAAGTAAGGGTAAATCTTATCTAGTTCCTTGGAATTTGTCAGTTCAATTCCTGGGCCAGGTAGTGTAGGTGCATCACTGGTTCCGCAGAAGGGTAGAGAGGCATCATAAGCAAGAACTGGCGATTGTGAGTCTTGACATTCCCTAGTGAGATCACTGGACTTGATAGGTAAAGGAATTAGAATAATAATGACCAGTGGGTCAAATAAAGGATTCCGGTCAACATTTCCGGATGGTTACCGAATACGACAGACATCTGAGAGAGCCTGGAGAGCACAGAGGCCGAACATTTTGATAAAGACGAGGAAATTGGTTCAAAATATTCGTTGTATAATAGCCTCATTTATTGTATTCACACAAAGTTCTTTAAAAATAGGTATATAGTTTCATTCTGTCTTAAACGCAGTCTATTCACTTTACAAAGGTTTGTTTAGTCTGGCAAAACGCCATAAACATCTTACAATACCAGGTATTTCTAAACAGTCACCCATCTGACTAATTGATCTTTCTTAAACTTGATCACTGTTTCTTTCCGCGTGACTTGACCGTAAGCCCATTCACATTTTGAAATAGAAATATATGATTGATTGATTGATTGATTTGTTTAGCGGCATATTAACCTTTGATGGGTCATTTAATGTCGAAATCAGTTTAAAAATCCCAAATAGTGTATTGCGACTTTGGTAAATGGTTATTTCTTTTTAGTTAGAGTCTTGCGACTTTGGTAAACGGTTATTTCTTTTTTTTAATTTGAGTCTTTGGTCAAAGGTTGTTTTTTTTTGTTTTAGACTAGTGTCTTGCGAGTTTGGTGAAAGATTTTTTCTTTTTAAATTAGTCTTGCGACTTTGGTGAAAGGTTGTATTTTTTAAATTAGAGTCTTGCTACTTTAGTGAACGGTTACTTTTTATAAAATAAAGTTTGCGACTTTGGTGGCGCCTGTTTGGGTAGGGGTGGTCTTACCCCTCTGCAGGGGATGCAGTCGGCATATTCTAGGCCCCAGCCGACAGGGCCGTAGACAAATATGATTGCTTCCTTATAAATAAAGCGACGAGATTTTTAAAAAGTGTGGTTGAATATGAGGCGAAGTAAAACTATACAAGTTCACATCGTAGCTAACACATTTCAAACTGTACAAAATGGTTGCTCTATTTATTTTCTTACATCCCACTGCAAGAAAATGAGCTTGTCTATTCTCGGAATACAATCTGTTAATATCTATCATTAAATGAATCAAGGAATATCCAAATAAATCTTTATTTTATTGCTTAACGTGACTTAGCTGAACAATAGCCGCGGGTAACGCTTTCTAGAAGCTACACTTTCCAGTGAAACGTATAATTCAAACGGTAACTGCATGCACTGAAAGTAAACTTCCGACCGATGTTACTGCAGAATCACGGCGATGTTTATTTCCTCAGAATTTCATAATAGTTATTATTTGAATCTCTTATCTCCCTCATCTAATCGCATTCCAGCTGAGAGTCTCATAACTTTTAATGGTAGCCACTGATGCAATTTATATATTGTTTCCTCCTCCCCGTGTTCGGACAACATATACCTTTGCTTTCTCTATTGAGTGGTCATTGATCTACCTTCAAATAACTTTCAAACTTCCTATTGTGTATTCATGCCTGTTGGGTGAATCAAGACTTCTGGTTCTCGGGTCGTATTTGGACATTTTACCTCGAAACTGTTCTTTTTTTCCCCCACACTTCGCAAATAGCTAAATCACCATTGTTAGCTTAGTCTGGAACAAGGCCTCTTGAGAGGATCGAACCCACGACATTAGTAAAGGTCTTAGAGACAGGTTTCCCAAGGATTACTCCAAGGCAAGACACTCAAAATAGATATTTACTGTTTCGCTTAGTCTGGCACACGGCTAGAATAGTGGGGCACCCACTGAGGATCGAATTCACCACTAGTAATTGTCTAGCTGGAGTAACTTGCTAAATGTTGCTCCACGTCAATGCACTTTGAAAATAAAATACTGATATATACAAAACCATTTTCTGAAATTCTATGAGCAAGAATCTCCATTATTCCATAGCTGCAATATCATCTACTCTGGAGATACGAGTTTAAAATGATTCGTGAAGTAAAACAATTATCTCACTAAAAAGCGCATACTTCTGCCAACGCCATTGTCATTACAAACTGAATGAAAATCAGTTCATATATAGCTACGATGCAGCCATAGAAAATACCCCCCTCCAAAAAGAAAAAGGATTTAATCACTTCTTCCATAGCTCACCTTTCCAGGATAGCTTTTGGAGATACTGTGTAGACAGACAGACAGACACGAGTGAATACATTTACCTCTTCCAACATGTATTGTTATGTTTCCGTATTCCTTCCATTTAAGAGTTTATTTAGTGAAGAGAAACGGAGTCAAATCAGAATTGGCAGATTGATTTTGTAATCGACGTTTGTAGGCATAGACGTACGAGCCAGGGGGCAGGGGCCAGGGGCCAGGGGCCAGGTAAATTCAACCCCACCCACCAAATTCGGGCAAAAGAGTGTAACATTTCGGTCAAATCAGTGTAATTCGTGGAGAACCGTATAAATCTTCGGTCAAATCAAGCCCTTTGTCCTCCTTAACCAAAGAGTTCCTATACGCTCATGTTTGTAGTGTGTAATTCGAATCCGATTCAAGAATAAAAAAATGTATACGATCTAAATTTAGTTCATTAAGTGCTTATCTGTGCACTTGCAAGTCCGTTGAAATGTTTGCAATATGAATAGTCTTCATTAAATCAACACAGAATTGAACATGCAACCACACACGCGCACAAACCCATTGCCCAACACACCTGTACATGTATACTCCACTGCATATATATTTACGTAGGTGTATCAATAAATACGCAGCCTAATGATGAAGGAAACATTTATCTTACACAGCAAATATTTATTTTTCCACATTATATCCTTTCTTGTCAATATTAATCAAATAGACTGAACATTATACAGTGAAGGTTTTAGTGAAAATTTCAGATCGAAACTCAGCTAAAACTACATGTCAAGCTCCGAACTTATTGATGCAACCTCGTATACACACACACACACATACATACATACATACATATATACACGCACACATATATATATTTATATATATAATTGAGCAGGTGCATGAGAGGATAATATATATTCACATAAACCAGGTTCAGCTGTGAAACTTCTGATCAGTTATATAAATATTATTGGGTCATTTTCAAAACTAATATCAGATTACAAGTAGAGGTCTGTTAATTCTGTGCCAGCAATGTTTGAAGATAAGGAAATCGGATAAGAAAGAATGTGGCGCTAGGGCAGAATTTAAATTTCACGGCTGATGCGTATCATTGGCCAAATCGTTAAGTCGTCGTCTAAGTCAGACAGGCTCCCAAGTATAGGAGATACGAGTTCAAATCTCACCACCGGAGGTTATTTTATTATTTCCCAATCCATTCGGATTACTTAATGGTCCTACAATGTAAAACTACTTGTGCGTTATGATAAAAAATCAACAAAAATAAAATGAAAGTAAAACTAATAAAAAGAATTATAACAACGATGTCCGAATTTCTTAATGAAACTAAGAAATTCGGACGACTTAAGACTATCATGTCTACCAATACTTCTACTACTCCGACAACAAAAATAAGATGAAAGAAAAGCTGGTCCAAAATTAATAATAATGACAGATGCGCCATCTAAAGATGTCAGACAAGTTGATAAAATATTTTTCATTCTGTTCTTTGCCTCTGTTAAATTCCATATTCTCCACCAAAAAAAGATGTCGTTGAGGCTTGTAATTACATTCAATTGCTCTGATAGTTTCATACTTTTTAGTTTTCCATATTATCCAAATCTGGAAAACGGTTACGTCTTTCTCAATAATCAAATTTGATCATAAATACCACAATACCATAGCATTATTGTGTGGACACTGGCTGTAGAGTAATGGTGAGCAAGCTAAATTCGAAAACCATTACCAGTGAGTCTGATCTTCTCTTGATGCCTTACTCTTGTGGTCTTTTGTAAGACTAAGCTTCAGAAGCATTACAGAAATGCAATAAAACTAAAATATTTTCTGGAAATTTGTTATGGCTTTTCAAAAAATTAAATTAATAATGTTTATTTAATATGCTACATATTAAATAAACATTATTAATTTAATTTTTTGAAAAGCCATAAAAAATATCCAGAAAATATTTTAGTTTTATTGCATTTCTGATTCAGGACCAATTTAAAAAAAAAAATAGTCTGTAGTTTCGAATAAAATGTCAACTGATTTAATTTCTCCGAGGACTTATCCTTATGGAAATATCAATATTTTTGGCATCTAAAATATATTTTGAGATTTCATAAAATTAAAAGAGGGTGATTAACTTAACAAATATTCCATAAGTTTTTCTTTCAAAATACCATTTTTCATAAAAGGATTCATTCAAATCTGAATAAATACCGAACATTCTATTGAAATCGGTTCATTAGTATACTTATGGTGAACATTTAAAGTGTGTGTGTAAATGGGACTAAATTTTCATAGTCATGGTTAACCGCTTTGAGAGTGTCTACACAAATAATCTTTAGATGTGATGTTTCTACAATCTTTCTTATAATAACAACATGATTATGACGATACAATTGGTAGGTTACAAGTCTTGGACGTTTTTATCGACACGTCGCTTTTTGTCGAAAGTCTATGATAGATCCTAGCATTTCTGTTCAATTCCATCCTGGTAAAATCTGTCTGCGCGTTAAAGTATCGAGGACTTTTTACTTAATTTGCTGGGCCAAGCAACCAGACTCGGTATTCATTGATATTCATGACCCTGCTGTGTCCTAGGCTATGAAACGACCACTAATAGATTACCAGACACGCACAAGCGCCAGACTAAATAGAAAAGCAGATGGAGATAAAGAAATGGCGGGGTAGACGGGGATAATGTTTAACCTCCTTTATGCACGACACAAATCGCATAAGGACAGCAGAAGTGCTTCCTCAAATACACAGACACATCATCATCATGTTTGGTTATTAAGTCAAGTACACGGCTTTAATTTCTCGCTGTTACGACTTTCTGAAAAGCAATGTGATCTCTGTATGTGTTCAACGCTTTCTTGTTATTTAACATTCTTTCGAATTCAAAGAGTCACTATAAGTATCTTAATGAGTTTGTTGAATGAGTCTTTGAAAACTTATTGTTCAAAGGTAAAAAACAAAAGAAGACCAAAAAGAAGCTATCTCTCTCTCCTCTCCGTCTTAGGCCATAATAGTGAAGAGTATTATGAGGAGAGAACATACGACAATTGACTTGCAAGACTACCTCGCTAAACACAGAATTTCTAGAGTTTATCCTGGCACAGGGTCAAAGCGTATTCTGATACAAGGCCAAAGTAGTGGGTGACCGAATAAAGCTCAAACTCACTACTCTAGTGAATAGTCCGCGTCTCACTAATAATCACCTCAAACACTATATATACAGTGATTGGCCTATGATATGGTTTTAGCCAGGGTAAAAAAGTACAACAGCCATTAAACTTTTAATAATTCCAACAATAATTGACCAAAATCGGGTAGAATTTTAATATTTTGTAGGTCCTCCTTTAGCTAATTTGACAGCTTTGACACGATTTCGCATAGATGTGAATAGATTATCGATAACTGATGGATATATGCTTTCCATTCTTCTAGCAATATTTTCTCAGATCTGTAATTGATGTAGCTTTTGTCGATATTGCACGCAACCTTCTGTCAATATATTCCCATCCATGCTCAATCATTACGTAGGCAAATCAATAGGTCTGTAGCCTAATGATGCATTAATTTTACATTTACTTTACACAACAAATGTTTATTTTTCAACAAAATAATGAATAAGAAGTAGAGAACATTATTCAATGGTGAATATTAATCCCATAATATCCACCATCGTATATTCGAATGAGCCACGAAACGATGTATATTTTCCATATGATGCAGCTTGACCGTGTCTTCTTCTAACTCACATGAGAAGAAGAGGCGTGTGTATAAGGTTACGAATATGTATGAGCGGGAGGTGAGGTAGGATTTCACAAAGCTGAAGTGAAAGTATTTAGGCTGGATGAAGAGAAACATAAATATCTTTTAATGGACACGCGAGATGAATGAAGGAAAACAGGTCTGGTTAGTCACTCAATAGAAACCGTCATATGACCAATGCCTTTTGGCAGCATGCCGTGTTGGGGGTGATTTAAACAAAATGGGAAAAGGGGTGATCAATGAATAAGTTATTTCTCTCGCCTTTTGTTGGGTAGTGATCACAAGCAGGCACAAACTAAGGGATCAATTTAGCATAAATCTACACTGTAAATTGAACACTCCACTAAAAACCTATTTAAGGGTGGGTATTTTAAAATACCAAAACGTTTTTTCTAGACATATTAAGGAGTAAATTTTTAAATGTTCAGCCCTCTAGCTCCATTAGTGCGACCTGTACACACGACACATACATAGCCAGCCAGTCAGCCAGAATCACTTAAAAACTGAAGAAATCTGTTGACTATTTTGACAGTTTTGGTTGACGGTTTCTAATAATATACATATACATAGCAGAGCCAGCCGAACCAACTCAAAAACTGAAGAAACCTGTTTTGACAGTTTTGGTGACAGTTTTGGTTGACGGTGTCTAGTATCTTTTAATAGACACGCGAGATGAATGAAGAAAATCGAAGAAACATTAACCCTTTGGACTTGTAGAAAGAACAGATCTTTGACGTTTAAGCAAATATTGCTAAAATGGTTCTGAGGTCAAAGGTGAAAGGTCAGTAAGGCCATATCGTGCGGGGGGGGCAAACGAGGGGGAAAGCATCGTCCGTTCATCTAACAAAGATGGTGGACAGCGTCACGAAATTTATCTAAAATTCACGTTTTTCTCATTATGTTGCAAGATTATTCAAATCCACTAGGACTACGTAGTGGCCAACTGAATCAAAAATTAATGCCACTGGATTATTTTGATTATTGGGCGTATAAGACAGACCGCTGAAAGCAAGCAAGAAAGAAAGAAAGCAAGCAAACAAGAACATGATTTACATCATAACCGAAATCGAAGTATGTCTTAATAATCCTCTGTGTCCTACATGCCACTAAATACGGGATAGATAGATAGATAGATCAATCAATATAGATAGATAGATAGATAGAGAGAGAGAGAAAGACTTACTAATGTATTACTATAGGGAGAATGTCTGCCATTTTTAGAGATATTACTGTTTCTATAAGGAGGTGCGATGTGGCGTAACGGTTACCGGCTCTGAAATGGAATCGGTGAAACAAGTTCCAGTTTCGGTCACGGCTGCTTACATTCACTTCTAATGACGTTGGGGAAAGGTTTGTATTCACTTCTCCTCGCAGCTATTGGTAAAATAGTAGGAAGGTTAGATCCCTTGTAAGGCCGCCCATCTTGGGTGTAAGGCTAGCAAACCCACCCAGTAAAAACACTACTTGTTACTGAAGCTGCAATGCGTCCCTCGGGCCCCCAAGGATTCTACAGGAAAACAAACTGTTTCTATAACTGCTATCATATGTTTTCATTAGTTAACTGACACTATGTCTATTACTATCATTACGTTCGTTGTTATAATTAACCTGCTGAAACCGTTGGTTCAGCTACCAGTTTTCTTAGCTCTAGCAACTGACTAATCGATGGGCGAAGTTTCCCTGTTTTCCTGAGAGAATCAAAACGATATTTTACATATTAAGACCTGCGAAGTTTCAAAAGAAGAATTAGAGTTGTTTCCCCTGATCCTTACGAGAAAGCATTTCAATCACAGGAGCAGATGCAGATCCTGGCAGCCACCCAAATTAAACACCGATGCTAGCCTTTCTCTTTCCTTTTCTTGAAAAGGATCTGAAAAAGAAATGCATCATGTAAACCAGCTGATAAAATTAATAGTTATGCTTCTCATCTTTCTTATATTCCTACAGGTTTTTTAAGAACACATATCTATCTATTTATCTTACGACCTATATACAGGTTTCACCCGCTATCTGTAAGTAGAACGTTCCTGTAAAAACCTTTCGTAAGCCGAAATGGCGTAAAGCAAAAAAGCAATTACCATTAATTTATATAGGAACAATTTTAGAGCGTTCCCAGACCCTAACAATGGTGCGATTGTATGCTAGGTTGAGTCGTCAGAGGTTGGGGTGGTAGGAGGCAAAGGAGACCGGGGAGTAGAAGAGACAGTATGCGCACGAAAGCCTTTTGCTTTACTCAAATGTTGCTCTTTTGCCAATGATCGTGATACAAACGAGTCTGTGCGCGTGATTGAAAACAAACCAACTTGCGTCTCTATGTTTCTTCCTACCTGGAAAATCCTCATTTAATTGTTTGATATTAAATTGTTCTTCAAATTCTTTTAATAAGAATGAACACGTTATGTATAAGTTTGTTTTTTGACTGCTGTCCTCATCTCGGTTCATCTTTTGAACACAACGTTTCGGCCGTTGTACCCTGCGGCCTTCTTCAGATGGGTATCGTAACTGGGGATGTTTCGGAATGGGCCGAGGGGGGGTGCATGGAAGCGTGGGGACAGAATGTCCTCATTCCGCTGTCTAATTGGGTGGGTGGGAGAAATTCCTAGGTCAAAACAATGTTGTTGGCCGTTTTTGACGTCATAATTATGTCGATGATGCAAACAGACCGAAAAAAAACTTATACATAATGATGATCCCTTATCTAAAAGATTCAGACGGAAACGAACACGTTGTTTTAAATGAATCTGTTCACAGAAGTTTTCATAATGGGAGAAGTGGACAATAAAGAAGATAAGAAAGAAAGGCAGGATAGAATTGCTCAGCTCCAGGCGAGAACAGGAATCTTATATTCGACATTGTTTTCCAAGATTTAAAAAAAAAACATGAGCTTTTGGAAGTATACGCAATATATTTCCTTAAGGAATATCAGGTTTTCTATGATTGAATTAGTGTAATTTGCCAATTTAAAATGATTTTTTAATTAATTTTTCTCCAAATTAACAGAGGGTCAATTTGTTGTTCCGGCATCTTGCACACATTCAACTTGCCTTGTTTTTGTCACTGAATTAGATCACTGTGATATTCTCCGATTTAACGATTGCAGAATTAACCCCCTCACCCCCTCTCTCTCTGTCTTCCTTTGAGCTTTTGTTGAAATCTGATATGGTTATTGCCTGCAACCTGGCCGACTGATTTGATTAAAACTGTCTAACAAGTCTTTAAGAGGGTTAATTGGTACACTGCGATTTTTTAGTATGAAAAATCAACTTAAATATTTATAAAATCGCAGGTGAGGACCAATATTGTAAAATAAAAGATCTGATTCAACATTCAAAACAGGAATCATTTCGAGAAGACTGACTTACTTGATGGGTTAGGTAGTTGCCCATTGTAAAAATGGCGTCTAGGTAAGCAAATTGAACAGTGTTGATTCTTGTAGAGTCGAGTTATTTGTTTTTGGTGTGTGTCGAAAATCTGGTGGTACTTACAAGGTCCCTCTGGCCATGGATTCACCGGAATATGTATTCTGCGGAAGACGCGTCGTTTTCACCAAAAGATTGATTGATTGTTTTGTTTAACTGCATATCGACCCTTGGTGTGTCATTTAGTGCCGAATTCGGTTTATTTTTTAATACACTTTTTGTAATAGTCTTGCGACTTTGGTGAAAGAACAGCTGCATGGGGATGCAGTCGGCGTATTCTAGGCCTCAGCCGACAGTGCCTTCACCAACATATATTTAGTGAGTAACGTGTGGGTGTATAGATACGACAGGGGAAAGGGACAGCGGAAGACGTTGTGAACTGCGGATGCAGACCTTTCCCAGACTCCCCCGTGAAAAATAATGCGATCACGACATGTAGAAAATATAATAACTCTTATTTATGATCTGTGTCATCCGGGAAAACCCTTTACTTCAATACGTGAATCAGTATTGGGACGAAAAGCGTCGTATGTAGAAAAATAAGTTGGTCAGTTTTATGTATATGCGCGCATGTCTGCCTGCTAAAAAAAAACATTGCTATCCTGCGTGTATTCAAGCTTACTGGGTCTGTTCCCCGCCCCAAAATATATGGGGTCACCGTATCTGGTTTCCTGTCAGTGTTAACTAGTCTTAAGCGATCAAAAGCCATTGCCGCCACACACAAGAAGATAGTCTCCGGTCTTATCTTGTAACACTGTTTCATACCTTTGCCAGTGGTCAGTGTCCGAGCTCAGTTGAACGTAGGATTTCGAATGTTGATTTTAAAGGTGGACAGGCTCCCACCGGGAAGACTGGCGAAACACGTTTGATTTTGTGCCGCACTAAGCTAAGTTTAGCAAAAAAGGTGACGATACCCATAAGGCTAATGAGGAAGCAGGGGAAAAGTATTTGGATCAAAACCTAGAATGAAGGAAATTATGTGTAAATAGTAAATGTTTTTCTTGGTCAGAAATATGCGCGTGTGGTGCAGTAACAGATGTTTGGATTGACATCTAAATGTGGCATTTACTAGGGAAAACAGTCAGTAGGTTATTTCGTTACTCCTCTCATTGACTTTGCCAACTTGACTGCTGTTAGAGGATTCCCTTTGCGATGTTGCTGAAATGGAGCCAAAGCGAAAATGGGATGAATATTATCCAAGCGAGCGAAGTGCAATTAGCGAAGCTTGGGTATTGATCAAGGCCCATACTTTACTATATGATTTTGACGTCCGTCCATGCACACCTAAATCGTAAAACTGAAATTAAAAAAATATTTATGCAAATATAACAGGACCCAAGGACTCTCATGGGATACAGAGAAAAAGGAATCCCCCTATTTTGTTAAAAAGAGAAAAAAAATGTTAAGAACTTCAAAACTGTATTCATTTAATGACCCTTTTTCGACTTCTGCCGTCAAACCGTTATTTCAGAACGCATGTTAATTTGAAAAAGAAAATATTTACCTTACCTATACTTCTTTGTTAGAAAGGTTTTTTTCTAGTGTGTGTTATATATTTCTTCTGTTCATTATTTTAAAGCAATAATTTAAGTGATTGTTTCGTGTATTTATTTATTTATTTATTTTTTTGAATTCTTCCGTTTTGTATCCTTATAACTTTTAACCATTGTCAAATCGATGCACAAAAGGGCAAAATATGTTAGTGTCTGTTAAAACAACATACATTAAGAGCTCTTTCGGCACAATGTGGGGAAGATGGTTCCGATTGTAAATTGTAAAG
>VCCN01001303.1:2139267-2152585 GCA_006491835.1 Architeuthis dux
TATGTTAACGATTGTTCGAATAAATACGTAAAGATTTCGCATCGAGTCAAATCGAATGGTATTGTTGCATATTTACACTTGCTTTTTCTGTTTTTACTTGTATGCAAATGCTGACATATTTGTGTTCTGAGGAGCGCGTGTGCTGTCTTTGTCAGGAATATCATTTGTTCTTTATTGTGATTAGGGGAAATATAAGAGTGAGAAGGCAAGTACAGCTGTGTATAAATCATTACATGGGATAATGGAATCGTTGTATGTATATTTGAATCCTTCTTCTATTTAAAAGCGTGTGAAACCCTAGAATATTTTTAGTTGTTTTCTTTTACAGAAAATGGATTTAACTGTCATTTCATATTCATGTCACAATTAAATTTAATATTTTTCTGCTGGACCTGGGCTAAAACGTACAAATAAATCATTGGTCTAGAAATATACAGCAATTGAGTGCTTAAATGAGTAAAATACACTCATAAAATATACAATATACATGGTCAATATTACTTATAACCCATATTTTTTTAAATGGAACAACCGCTTAAATTTTGAATTTTAAAAATTAAATGTACATTTTTGTTGAAATAAAACCATTTATTACATTTACACTTTAATCAAAAACCGTATGTTTACTGACAACCAAAATGCAATAATCAACGCCTTTTCTATTTGTCTCTATTGATTATTTGATTCTGCTGATCATACTATAAAAATGCGTTTTCAAAATTGAGTGATCCAACTGCAAATCAGGAAATCAGAAATTTCTTAAACTTAGCGTGGACTTGATTATTTCCCCAAAACTCTTTATAGGGTTGAGATCTGGAAACTGTCCAGGTAATTTCATAATCTTGGAAAAATATTTTCATTGATTTAGCAATATGTACCAAAGCATTATCCTGTTTGTGTATTACTGGGTTGGGATGAGGAAGCTGTTGGATGAAGGGAATGATATAATTCTTTAGAGTATCTTCTTTGTACTAACTGGCAGTAAGCCTTTCATTGCAAAGGATTACTGGCCCAACACCTTGACAGGTGAGACAGCCGCACACCATGATGTCACCGCCTCTAAATGTTCTTGTTAGTTATTGGCAGTCTTCTCTGAATTTTTGATCTTCTGTGACATTTATGATGCCAATCTGGAATCAGGGAAAATGCTGTCCTATCAAAGAATATGGTATTCTGGAGGAAATGAGACCCCTTGTTTCGAGATCAATAAATCTTTTCTTTGTAAGTTCTTTTCTGACAGTTAAGGCTTTCCTGTACAAACCGTAGTGGAAATGCCAAATTCTTGAGAGACCTCTTGGTAGTATGACTAGAAACACTATTTCCTCCACTGGGAGTAAAATCCAGGGACACAACATTGATTACTTTCTGTCAATAGGAGCTATTTTGTTTTCTCTTGTCTTTTGAATGGAGGGTTGTTTTCCTTTCAGATTTTCTGGCTACTGATCCTCTTTCTTGATTCTGGTTGTAAACTATGTGAATCGTGTTCAATTGAGAATCCAAATGTAGTTATTTCAATCTCCTTGATGATCCTGAAACTATGATTTCCATCATAAAATGAGATAATGTTTCCCTTCCTGGGGGTGACAACTGCTTACTTCCTTTAGTGGGGGCTAACAAGCCTAAAATAAATAGATTTTTACTAATTACATCTATTAACAAACAAACATCAAGATGCTAACACATGGTATCATGCGTACTAGCTGGAAGAATCTGGGTTGCTAGGCCTCTCACTTTTTGCTTAAATATAAAATATTAAGATATTTAAAGAATTCTGTAGGTAAAGATAACTATCGGAAATGGAATTTCTAAACTCCTTACAGAATTAAACTACCTAAAACGTCCTAGAACCAAGTTCTAATCAGAAAAATATGCTGTGATAATCTTTTATAGTGAGAAAATAAAGTTTGACAAAATTGGGAAAACTGAAAAAACGAGATAATTGATCAGCTTGGATTTTTCAAAAGAAACTAAAGCTCAAAGCAAAAGGGAATGGCTACAGTAATTACATTTTAAGCAAAAAAACCGGAGTTATTCAGTGATTTTTTGCAAGAGAGAGAAAAAATTAAAGATTTTGCAGCTGTTCCATTTTATTTTATTTTAATTATTATATTTTTTATTTATTTTATGTTTTGATCGGCGATGTATGCAAAGAACACGTTGTTAAAACATGTAAGCGCAAAAATCCAACTCATACACGAGGTGATACCCAGAGGTTCAAGGAATCTGACTATGAAAAGATTACTTTCTTTAACACCTGGTTTTCATTGTCTCCTTCGAGGCAGTCTCTTGTTTGCAGTTGGCGCTAAAGCTCACAAAGGGAAGTGGCAAAGGTCCTTACTTCATTCGGTTCGCTCGCGCTGTTCAAATCTCCTAAACTTTGGGGTAGTACCTCGTGTATAGATAGATAGATAGATAGATAGATAGATATTCATGTTTGCGTTCATGTGTGTGCACGTGTGTCGTGTGTATATCTGAATGAATGCTTAAAAAACGATGATGGTTCTTCATACCAATTTTGTCTCAGCTTGCTGCAAGATCACAAATGAGAATCTGAGTGAGGATCGAACTCATTATCCATTGCTTACGAGGCCAGATCTGAAATCATGTGTAAGGGATCATATAGAGATCGATGTTACTCAATACTAAGCTTTGTAGGACTGAACAATCCCACTTTCTTTCCCTAAACAATAGTAATATATTCAAATTAGAGGCGAGTTTATGTGACAGCTTTCCCCACGATCAAAACTTATTCACTACTTTTGGCCCAGCTGATGGAATTCGTGATATGCGACTGAGAGATTTATGCTAGAATCACAAGAGGCCATTATTTTCTAATCTAAACAAAAGCCTCATATCTCACAGACTATGTCAGCTCCGAGAAAAACCAAGGCACCCAACGGACATTATTCTTTGATCGAATGAAGACAAAACTCATCGTCCTACGTTTAATGCACGGGTGAACAAAAGTGTATGGCTTTCAACTGTCTAAGACTATCATTGTTGCAGTTTGGATATTAGACTAGCGTATATATTTCTTTCTGGAACTGAGGAGGATTTGCCTCTATTGAACTGTGTGGAATCTGCAAAGGATACAATAAGAACTCATTAATGGTCTATCGGAAAGTATTTTATAGTCCCAGATATGCTCTGTCTGAATTTCTGAGATGAAGAATTCTCATTGGTTGTTATAGTTACAACGTTTTAGCTGTTGTACCATCTGGACTTATAAAGATGCCTGTGTTATTCGGTAAGGTTATCGGACCTTCGAACCGAACCATTTATTCAATACACGAGAGTAGACCTTTCTCATTCTTCTTAGTCAATTCATCCTTGTGATGCTGCTTCTGCTCGCTCCACTAAACCAGACGATATAGATTTCACTACCTGACCCAGAGATTGAACTCACAACCACCAGGTTGCATACATTTAAACAACGCTTATATCCACTAGGTCACTGTCCTGCAGGATATTGTTTCAGAAAAGGGTAGTCAGTCGAATTAACGAAACATCCTTCATAACACTTAGTGGTAAGAACTATTTAAAGAATGAAAATCTTTGGGGCCGAAGAACACTTTTAAAACATCTTCATTTTCAACCTGCTAGTTTCGCTCATGGGGAGTATTTTGAAAGATACTACCTGACTAAATGGGGTGACTTTTTTTTCCTCAGAAATCCGCAAAACATAACTAAACACATTAATTCAATTATTAGGGATTTTCCGAAGCGTAACCCGATATGTTTAAATATTTTAAACTGTTCTAAGTATTGCTAATATTAGTTTCTATTTTTGTCTCTCTTCTGAAAAAGTGTCCCCCTTATTTTTTAAAAGGAATAATCCTTTGGGATCGATCTTGCCTTGTTTATTTTATTAAAAATCAAATAATGGAAAATCAATCTGTGTAACCCCGTCATCTAAAGACGTTCGCAGGGTTATAGTATCAAAGAACTGTTTCCGTGAATCTCGAGATACAATTGGTACACTTCTTTGTAGACAAATCTGTCGGTATCGATTAAATATGAACCATCCTAAGGAAAGTGACATTCTCTCTTGGCCAAATAAATAAAATAAAGCCCACTATAAGTTTTCTTTTTAATCTGGTCTGATATATTGGTGGACATATTTCAAGCAATTCATGGGCATATTGCCATTACTCACTTAGATAACACTAAACCTTGTAGCCTTTACATGCCGGTTGTTATTGAGCACTGTCAATTCCAGAGACAGCAAAACTTTGGCACGCATACACAGCGTATTCTTTACGCTTACTTATTTAGATGCACATTTTCTATTTCGTCAATATATTTCCCCAGTAAACAGTGAAGTATGTGCACATGTGTACATCTACACTTAATATTTACTGAGATGCAGTCTTTATGAGGTCAGGTCGGGAAATTTGAACAGCGAAAGCGAAATAAATGTAGTACAGGCTTTGGCATGGGATCCGTTGGGAGGGGACTATTACGAAGGAGACTGTGGAAACTAAATTAATTTTTTTTTTTAATCTTAAAACATTTTCTTTAAAAATTCCTCGAACTTTTGGGTAGCACCTCATATATAAAGAGAAATATTGTCTGTTTGGTTTCGATTAATTGATAATATTTTATATCTTTTTTTAGAGCTTTGTATTATTCAAATTAAATTCTTTGTTCATTTTTAATACATCTTGGTCTTTGTACATTTTAAAGGGGTTAGGATTGAACTCTAGTGCTAATCTTTAATAGATGTACTTCTAAGCAAGATGTCTGTGTCAATATCACCATAGCGGTAATCAAATTGAAACCACATACCCCTAAGATGTCTAAATTGCATATTCGTATTGCTCTAAAGATTCTCATGTCAGTGTTTCACAATGTGAAAGTGATTTTCCCCGGCATTCTTTTCTAATCTCTGGTCATTCGATATCAAGGATTATAAGCAGCATGAACTTAGTTTTTGGAGATCTGTATCCCAGACTGTACCTCCCCACGGCACTAAAAGGGGTAGGATCAGGGCCATTCCCTGATGCAATATGCTGATGGAACTAGACAATGTTTGTACATGCGTGGTAAAAAAGCCCATGTACTGCATTTCATTCTAGTAGGAGAATGAATAAATAACCTTTACGAAAGAAAAATAACCTGTGATACAGTATATTCTCTTCTTGATACAGTATGTTATATCTTCTCTTGTACTTTGAGGAAATTAACGGAAATGTGTGAAGGAAAGCTTGATTTCTCTGGTTTCCTTTCCAACTTATCATCCCCAGTGTATCTTTACTCTTATTCTTCATTCTGCCTCCTGAACGAAGGCTCTCAGGCACGGCATTGTTGGTTGAGTTGACCTAGGAGATTTCGCCTTTCTGATTAATTTCGGCTCCTACCCCGCATGATTAACCAATCATATCAGTTTAATAGCGTTGCTGCCGCTTATAGAATCCTCACTGCCGACAACATCAACTGCGACAGCGCAGTGGCTTTATTATGATCGAATTGCCTCTCCTGCGCATGCCTGCTCTAAATTTCCTGCCTTTTCTTGTCCATTCCCGGCACATTCACCGAAAGTGGCCACTTCAATGGATAATCAGTTTCAAGTGCCAAACCACTATGTGAGGTATTAGTTAAATGATAGAATTCGGCGTAATAAAAAGTGGGTGGCTTAAATCTCAAGGTCCAATTCACTCTATATTGCCCGGGCTTGTCTCTGAAACGTTTTCGATGGACATGACTGCGAGTTTCTGAAAAATAAAATTAGTCATAGATAATATAAACAGCCATAGGCGAGAAGGTTTCTACTTGATTTCATATGAATGAATATAAATGGCAGAAAACGGATAGGCGACGGATTGTTTGACACTTGAAATTCACAGACACGTACAATAGCTGAATGAATCGACTGATTCATTTATAGAATAGAGATGTATGCATAGTCTTAATTATCAGGGGGCATTTTTAATATCCCAGTATTTAAAACGGCTATTTCAAGGCCATTATTATTAATATATGGAGAGAGATTTAGATGGCTTATTTTAAGACTACACGCCAGCCATTACTCTCCTTGATCATGCCACGTTGCTGAATATGCAGAATCTAAAATAGATGCAAACAGAATGAGATTATCTTGTTTTGGGGGATATTTACCTAATATTTTGTCATTTTTATTCTCGTATTATTTACGCTATATATCTTTTTCTTGTGGTTGATTTTTCTCTGATAGATGCAAGCATCATGCAATTCGCTTCTCATTATCTTCATAGGTTGTCCTGTTCTAAGCATAGAACGTATCATTCGTGAAGATTGTCCCTGTCGTATTTAAAAACAAAATCACACATCAATCATTGATTACGTTAGCCTTGACATCACATCAAACGAGAATCTTTTTCCCCTTTCGTCCGCCTAATTGCATTTTTATTCCCATTTTCTTTTTTATTAAATCGTTTATTTTCAACCTTTCCAATATTTCTTCCACTTTGCCTCTTCAGACCACTCTTTTTTTCTCATTCTTTTCTTCTTCATTATCTTTCTCAACTTCTTTCTGTTCTTATTCCGTTCTTCTTTTCATTCCCAATTCATTTTTAAATCTCTCTTAACACCCTGTTTGTCTTTTCAGATATGTCTGTTTTCTTCTCTCCGTGAAGATACGAGAATAAAGGCCTTTCTAATTGTTTTGTTAATTAAACAGATGTTTGGCTTAGTATGACATTGTCTATCGCAGTATTCATATACGAGTGAATACTTCATCTTCTGCCTTTCTCGATTTATCATGCTTGGCTCAAGGGGCAGGGGCATCAAATAATTAGGATGACTCAAGCTTCATCTAAAATATTTCACTAGCGAAAAACGCTGCCACAAACTCGATTGATGAAAAGACAACTCGTTACAAGCTGTTTTAATTAGTGTTTGCGTAACCAACGGGACAATAGGCTTTTTTCTTTTGTATTTCATCTCTCATCTTTGTTCATACCCTTTATTATCGTTTTCCAGTGCTGAACCTTCAACTCGTTTTCATTCTTTCTTTATCTTTCACGGTCTTTTTCTTTCTTTCTGTTTTTCTTTCTTTTTTGTACCACTTCCCCCTCTTCATTTTCCTTTCATCTTTATCCCTACTTTCACTACTTTCCATTTCCCTCTGTCACATTCATTTACCTTCCAGCTTGGCTTAAAAGTGGATCACAAGTAGGAGTATCATATTCATTAGTACATAGGAATTCATTTTTCTCCTTTTTTGTTAATTAATTATGTTGCTTCTTACGAGGTTGCCTGTTGCCGTCTCTATATTGCTTTGCACATATTTTCTATTCTGCCATTTCTCGATTTCTCATGCTTGGCTCAATTAGCAGAGCATCAAACAAGTGAAGTAAAGGGTGTCATTTTCAGTCACATTGTTGATCACGTAAACCATGCCCGAGTCACATAAAAATTAAAAAATAGTTAAAATCTCCCACAACTGGATTCATGAATTTTCAAATCGTCAGATGAGGCTTTCACATATAATTGGTTGATAATTATTAACTGATTATATTAACTCTGGTTAGATTGTTTTGAAAGGAGTTATTTCTTACTGATATTTATTGATCTTAGTTTAGTACGGCACAATTATGGTGCACTCAGTGAGGATCGAATTCACGACTGTAGAAATGGTTTGCAAGATTAGCTTTTTAACCATAGGTCCGCGGCGAGATTTGATGCCATGTAAGCTTAGGAAATACCTATGTACTAAGCTTGGTTAGTACGGCACAAGTTTTGAATTCGCTACTGTTATAATGGTTTGCAAGACTATTTTTCTAACCATTAGACTTAGTTTAGTACGGCATAGGACTCCAATTATGGGTCACTCAGCGAGTCTAGCTTTCTGACAACTGCTCCACAGCAAGACGATGAAAAGATATTTACAAAAGCTTAGCACGAGACAAAGGCAACCAGTGGGGATTGGTCTCACTCCTCTGCAAGACTAGACTGTAACTATTCTTGAACAGTGAGGCGTCCAACGTCCTAGCTATTCGATTGAAGATTTAAGTAATAGTCAAGAAATCGCGTGTGGCAGTGAAATGGTTAAGTGTTTTCGCTGGTTATAATACTTATGGAAATATATTTCAATTTTTATCAAAATAAATCTAGAGAAAATATGGATGTTAGCAAAGAGCTGCAATTTGGGGGCTTCCATTCTTATTCATGTCAGCATGTTGGGTAATCAAATTATGATTTTTACCGAGCGTATTTCCTATAAGTATATTCAACTTTTTCTGTCAAAGCTTTCTGAAAAGTATAGTTTCTTGAAAGCTCTAAATGTGTCTGCGTACCGTTTCGATATACGAGTATTCAATGAAGAGAAATATGCGCAATCTCTGCTTCAAATAATACGTGTGTTTTGTAGTAATAAACTCAGAAAATGCAGTACCTCTAATGAAATCTCAAATCCGTGGGCGACCAAGCTGATTGTCAACGCACTACGCTAACTAATGTGAGGTTATCAGAGTGTGAAGCATTTGTTTGTGTGTGCAGATGTGAGTGTCACATATTTCCCTGGATGATTAGCGAAGTGTCCTTTGCTCTAGTCTGAAATTTAAATTTTATTTCTTTGAGGAGAATTCATAGCGAGGAGTTTTAATTGATCTAGCGTTCAAAATTGAATCTCGAACCTTGTGAACTATGATTCTACGTGAGCCATAGCTGATGTGTTGTGTGCGCATGCGTGTGTCAGATGAGAGAGAGCGAGATCATTTATTCCATCTCTCTTTCTCTGCACCGTGTTTTGAGGGGCATATTTCTCTAAATAAATCTCAAACACCCCGTCATTAAATGCATTCAGGATCCAAAGAGGAGGATAGCTTCTTCTAACCATTTCTCAGACCTTTTCACATTGTTTCTTTCTCTCTCTCACTCAGTTTTTCTTAGTAACCATGGTGATAAAGGACAAACGCTCTTCCTCTTTACCATTCCGCTGATTGGTTCAATGGAAATGTCAACGGCCTCTGTATTGAGCACGATCTCATTAAAGAAGGGCTGTCATTTAACCAATGCTGCAAAAAAGAAGAGAGGGAGAGGGGTGGGTTGTTACAACGAAGGTCATAAAATCGGGCAAATGATTCTGAACATTCCCAAGAGTTATGAAAAAGAATGATTACCCTGAATCTTTTAAAGAAATGTCTTGGCCTCTTCATGGCCCTTTATCTCCCATTTGAAATTTGTCATCGACATTATTTGGTATTTTATAATCCTTATTAATTAGTTCTCGGCAAAAATATTGCAAATTCTTAGAGAAGACAGACACAAGGATTTTTCAAATCATATCCTCCTCCCAACGCTTTCACCATATCCAATTATTTTTTCATTCTCTTTGAGCCGTTGTATGCGAGAAAAACCCTCTCAGGGTGCGGGATGTCGAAGGGGGGCACCGAACACGACATTGGGAATGATTAGGAAGCAAAACAAGAAGAGCAGAAAAACTCACCTCAGCGATCCCTTTGGAAAGGTGTTCTTGATTTTTTATAAATTAATGGCTGTATTTGCATTTTGTGGCAGTGTTTAAAAAACCACATATAATCTCTTTGAACGGCACTTGCAGACACGGTTCAAGTGGTAGAGCAAACTACTAAAGTTTAAGCGGTCAGAAATTTATTTTCAAAGGTTTACTAATTAGAGTGCCATCTTGCACTCAAGTGGGGACTCTAATGTATTCCATTAAACTATAGAAAAACGCCCATCTCTTCAATGACCACTCCAGAAATGAAGGATTTTCAGTTGAGACATAAGCAATTTATTTGCTTTGTTTTTTGATTGGGTTCGATATTTTTTTTGTATCTTTCTTATTGAAATAACTGCACTTTCAATCTTTTAAATGTTTTTCTTGATAATAAATCTATTTTTAAACTGGTCTTCCATCACACACTGTAATAACGAAAGAAAAAAACGATTGCTTTTCTTTCTTTCGTCTTTTATTTATTTTATTAATTTCCATTCTTTTTTCTTTATTTATTTCTATATCAGTTTTGATTCTTTACTTTTTTTGATATCATCCTTTTCGTTCCACATTTTAGAATATTGACATGTTGAAATAGATTTTCCACGAGAGATTTTAAAAATATATTTTTCTGTGACACTCATTCATTGCAACTATTATTAATTGGTATTTTACATCTTTATTGATATTTATTATCCATTTATTACATACAGATCTATCGATTATAATTATTACGTTTCCGATTTGTTTATATATACATGTATAATTTATATTTGCAGCTATTTATATTTATATTTAAATTTATATTTATATTTATATCTATCTTTGCTGTGATATTTATGATATGTAAGTGTGTGTGTGTTTGTGTAAGTGACAAGTTGGAAGATTCATTACTGTATTATCGCAAATGAACGTACTTCACAATGGACAATGTGCCATTTATTTTGAATATGACGTTTACCTTGAAATAGAATAATGTTCGATTTAAATCCCTTTTATTGCGAGTCGTCGACCTTCAACCATACATGAGCACAAATCGAATTCGTCCAATTATTAAGTTAATACAATCCCATATTTCAGATTGTCGAATTCGTTTGGAACATATATACATACATTTTCCCCATCTACTTTTTATATTCGATAAGTTCATCTTGGTCTTGTTTTTATACATGCGTATCAATGGTTGATTTAGTGTATAAAGTATTAGTAATTTGTTTTTTTCTGGAAAAAAGTAATCAGTAATTTTTAGAAACTGCTTGAGTGCTCGGTATTACAGAGTTCATCCTTCTCTGCATGTGGAGGAGAAAAGAATAATAATAAAAAAAACAAGAAATGAAAATGAGAGAAACATATATTAAAAAGGAAAAAGAGAACGGTAAAGAAAAGAGAATAAAAACGAAGAAAGAAACAAGGAATGGAAAAGAATTAAAGAAAAACAGAAGAATAAAAGAAAAAAGAATGAATGAATGTAATTAGGGATGAATAAATGAGACGAGTGGAGACAATAAAGAAGGAAGAAGATACAAATAAAACAGTTAAGAGCTCAGGAGGAATATCAAATTAATGACTTAAACCATAACAAAATGAAGAAAATTGTAGAATCGAAATTCATACTATCTATTGTATAACTTAAAATTGCGTATCAAAAGTATGAAGCCTTAAAGTATAGCTTAAAGATAATACTCGTGTGTCATTTCCCCTGTTCGCCGCTATCTTTTACAACCACACTTTTAATATTTCTATAAAAAGGAACAATGTGCGATTACATTTAATTTGTAGTGCTTCATTTTATTTATCTTATGTTGTATATTGAAATATGAAGAATTCCTCGTCATCATAATACAATGATAGGGAGTATCCTACGGCTAAAATATCGGGGTAATACTTTCTGCCATTGTAAAACTTGTTGCAACTAATTTGGGGGCTTAAACAATCTCCAGTCGCTCTCTGCATTGAATATAGAAAAATAGGAAAAGAGAATATCATGAAGACAAATAAGAAAATAATGTCAGTCAACTTTTGAGTCCTCGTACTTATTCCTTTATTGACTGATTGCCTATTGGAAATTTGATTCCCGAAGAATCGCCGGTTCATTAAGAAAGCCTTTTTTAATTCGTTCGGTCCTTGTTATAATATAGGGTTGCAGTGCTGAATCCTATATTGTGAGTACAAGTCCACCAGGATTACCCTTTCTATTTTTATGTCCGAATTGGCAGGGTTGCACTCTATGGTGAACTCACCTCTTCCTCATAAAGTGTACTCCTTTCAGATGACCAATGCACGACTTGGAATGTTTCCAATGTGCTACTGGGTCGGTTGTTATTTTACCCTATCGTCACATCCTCGAAGGAAACAGGGCCATTGAAAAAAAGAACGCTCTAGGACTTGTCTTACTAAACTCACACGCGTGCATACTAGTTTAAGATGAAAGCATATAATAGTGGACTGAGCGAATATGGATGTGTGAATTACTCACCTGCTAAAATCGAACCTATATAGGAGGCGTTTCTTATCATTATTTTGTCCGTCTTTCCACGTTATCTGGGCGTCTAGCTCCAGTTTACTTATGGCTCTAACAGCCCTGGCACAATTTTCCCATTTACTTTCTCTTCGTTCCGACAAGCTTTCTGTCTTCCTCCACCACCCAAGGCCATTTTAGTTGTTTGTGTTGCTCTGAATATTTTAGCAAGTCCTCGTTTGCTTTTTCCTACTCGCTGGGCAGCATTCAATTTTCTTGCAGTCCCGGCGTTACCAATACAGTCCCACGGGACATTTTCACCGCGTGAACACCAATGGGCTGCTGTAGGCCCTGAACAGTCGTCAGCAACACCTCGTACATCGCTAAACGCGACATCGCTCGGAGTAGGAAGACACACGCACGTTTTCTTACTCACACACTTCACCCGGCGTTATAATGGCAAATGACATGTTTTCAAACGACCAAATTTAATGGGCCAGCAAGTCTATCCATCAAACTCGCAGCGGCGCAATGGTTAACAACGTAATCTAATCTAATAGACCATTGCTTCTGTAGTGTGTTTGATCTTCATTGTGCGCTTCACACTTGTGGTCTTGCGCATGACTCAGCCAAGTTGAGTAAATGCCTATATCCATGTAGTTTGGACGCCTCACTGTTGTATGATGGTTAGCGAATTAGTAGACCATTACTACTGTGTATAGTGATCACGGTGCTCATTGGATGTCCCGTGTGGCCTTCTGTTAGATTCAGCTAAGCTTAATAAATAAGTAGAACCATCTACCCCGGCTATTCAGCATTTCCTCGCGAACAATTGGGATATCCTCACATCCAATCTGTAATGGCAGACTCTTATATTCGCTGGGATTGAATACTTGCCTTTCTACACAGGCTAAAATCGATTAGCTTCGGGCACCTTGGCACTAAGGATGCTCATTATTATCCATAAAAGCTCTCATAGGCAAACCCGTTATTGCCACAGATCTCACATCCGAAACTTATTCCCGACACAACCCGGCCAATCAATTCTATCATTTCAGCAAATACCAGTAAAGATAATATATAAGTGCTTCTTCCTCGTCGACTTTTCCCTTTTCTGGTCCAAACCATTTATAATGCCACAGCTAATAAAGTAAAGTGATGAAATGTGGATGAAATATATATATATATATGTGTGTGTGTGTGATTTAAGACTGCAAACTTATAAAACGTCCTATTCTTTAAGCAAAATATTTAGTGTTTAAAGCTTCAAAGCTTTCCAGACTATATATAGCACACGCAAGCATACATACACACAGTTACACATGACATCAATCTCCTAAGAGCAGGGGTCATCCGCCAACCTGATAAACGGCTACCACTGGCCAGACATGCCATCCTCAATATAACAGGCATATATCACACCT
>VCCN01001303.1:2210574-2225746 GCA_006491835.1 Architeuthis dux
GTGTGTGTGTGTGTATACATGCAGATTGTTTCTCTTGAAACATTTGTTAAGGTTATTTTGCCAGAAAAATGTCTTACAAAGCAAAAATCTACAAAGAGATGATCAAAGAATCATTTGATTCTCCAGACAGTAACCCCAGATGGCACCAAATATGACTTGCAACCTTTGCCAGTAAAGGAGTCAATCCTTGAAAATAAGGAGACACATTTCCTTTACAAGTTGCACATTGGAAGGTAGTCTTTGGATTTGAAGAGAAGATTCAACCAAGAGAGCCCCAGTGCCGAATTAACTATGTAGCAAAAGTAGCATTTTCAAAGGCCCTGCGCTAAATGCTTGCAATTCAATAATTCTGCACTTGCTCTATTATTATAACACTATAGTAGCCATCAACTTTTATGAATGACTGAGTGTTTAAGGTTAGCTATTTTAGCCAATTATTGCCTTTAATTGCAGTTATTAGTTTAACACAATAATTAATGGGAGTGTGGTATGTATGTGATACATACATAATGTATAAATACAAAGGTATTTGAAACTGAAATCCTAGCTGCTGCACAAAAACAAAAACAAAGCAATACTATTACTGAAATGTCAAACATAAGATTAATTACTTTACTATGGAAGTAAAAGATTTATGCATTCTAATATTTATGTGTATTTTTTAAAATTTAGGGCCCCTTTATAACATATGCTACAGGCCCTGCACTAGTTTAATCTGAGGAGCCCTTGACAAATGGAATGTTAAATAGACAGAGGCTATTGATACAGGCTGGTAATCATGGTAATAAAAATGAACATATTGCAGGAAGCCTGTTAGGTAACAGGGAAGATAAGAAATAAGAAATATAGAAAATAAATGTCTTATTGGATGAAAGGTTTTTAAGTGCCTCAGCTTTTTCTGGTTTGATTTTGATATGTTGAGTAGATGGTTCAGAGGAAATGGTCTGTATGCAGAGTGAAGAACCAGATGGAAGAGGAGAAAGAAAAAAATGGATATAAAATGGAAGAATTAAAGTATAGCGTCTGAAGTGAACGCTATCACTTTGAGACCGCAAATAAGCAAAAATCACTTTTCTAAAATCGGTAGAATCAAAAGCAAAAAAGAATTTTTGACACCAAAAGTAAAAATAAAATATCCTAACCAATCAGCACAAAGCAACCAATATTTTTCAACCAATAAAAAATAAGGAAACCAAAACTCCAAAAATAATCGTTTCTGGGGCCTCTAAAAAGGTATAAATAAGAATTCTGAACTTGGTTAGTCAATCATCATTTAGATGTCAACAAGTCTCTATGTATTCTAGGAAGTAATCCCTCATTCCCCCAAAAATAGCACATGAAGAAGGCTGGAGAGTACATGGATGAAACATGACAAAAAGGACAACATAAACGAGGAAAATAGTCTGACTACACATACTATGATTAAAAGATGTATTTCTTCTCATGCAAATTTTAACACCATTTATGCTCATACACTCTTTTAAAATATTAATCTGAATAAACTAATAAAGCAAATATGTTTAAGAAATAGACCAATAAATACATCAAATTGTATCACATGATATCTTCAATTTAGTATCTAAATACCAAATCTAATCTATTGTAGTGGAATTATAAAAGATTTGTAATCAACTCATACTAAAGGCAATTGGGAAATGCTTTCTTGATATCTGTAATGTCTTTTTGTGATATAAAATGGCTGATTATTTTCATATTTTGATCAAAACAATCCTGGTTAATGTTTGATGAACAGCAGTACTAAGATCTGAATAAATTCCTAAATGATTGCAAAAACAGATGTTGATAATTATCAGCCACTTGTAATTTATTAGGAGTGTTTTTATCAAATACAAAGTAGGTGATCAATCAATTTAGAAAGAAAATAATAGCAAAACTAATCCCTCCCATTATGTGGGTGTCAGAAGTGTAACAAAGGAAAGGATATTTGCGCAAAGAACTTAAGAAGGTTCTTTTATTTTTAGATCAAAAGGATTTTTTTCTTCTTTTCCTCGCTTCATTCATATTTGATAATGATAGTAAGTGATTATAGAGGAGTGGCTACAAGAATTGATTCTGTCAAACAATTCTAACAAAATTTTGGGGAAAAAGTAGTTTATTTAATATAAACTGAAATCATCAAAGGTATAGGTATTTTTGTCGATGATACATCAAAATTACATTTACTTACCAGCGTGATTATAAAAACATATCTAGAGGTAATACATGGTAGGCACCTCCTTGCACTTTTGACAACAAAGCAATGAAAATGCCTGAAGCTTGTATCATGTTAATTTTATCATAATAATATCTGTGCCATTCGTAAGAAAAACAATTCTTTCTTTTATTTTATATTTCCTTATTTTTTAATGTATGGAATCTTAATTTCATTTCTCTCTTTGATCTTTCAATTTTTAAATAATAATCTTTACAACAAACATTGCCTTTGGTCACTGTTTATCATTAATATAGATATTCAGGTCTTAAATAAAGACATTAAAAGAGAAATTATTTGTGTTTTCATTCAGTGGTGAGAGTTGGTTATGGTTCAATCCTGGATCTCTGATTTGTCTAGTCATTTCATGCATTAAGAAGCTTTTAACTGAAGTAACATAATCAAACATCGAATTCATAAATTGAAATATAAATTTGTATAAATATTTCACTGATTCTCAAGAGCACTCAGTGAGGGAGATTTAAATACAATATTTATTTACTTAGATTAGCCTGGCACATGATCACAAGTGTTGAGCACTCGTTGGAAGAGTTGGTTAAATACCTTTTAACTAGATCAATACACACATTGGAAAGAATGCCATCATAGGAAAGAAACACTGAGTTTGTGCTTGTTCAAATACTTATGAGCTGTACTTTGTATATAAGAGACGGTTTGTTTATATAAAAAGTATTGCTCATAAGTATATTTATATATAAACCAAATAACTATATCAATATAACATACATATATAAGCAAAATAACTATTTATATCTATATAACACATACATCCTGTAATATAACTGTGCATATGTATTTGAACAAGCACAAACTCTGTGTTTCTTGCCTATGATACTTTCCAAAATGTGTATTGGTCTAGTTGAAAGCTATTTAACCAACTAGTTTGACAACTCTTTCAAATAGCAATGTTAGTCAGCCTTTTCAATCTCATTGCTCAATAATGAACAAGATTTTAGCAGGATAGAAACAAATATTTAGTACGTTTCATTTAACAATTTACTTCTATTAAAAAAACATTTTCCAGAAATGTAGCATTCAGAACCACAGAACATGAGTAAATGCAGGCCTTGTTGTGCTGATTGCAATAGAATTTGCTTCTTGTGTAAAGTTTCTGTTTTTCACTCCCAAATCCAAGCAATATAAGCAAACTTTCTGTTTGTTCCAATACTTAGCAGTACTGTACATAGATGTAGGTAGATCAATGATGAAAAAAGGATTTATTTTATATATATATATAGTTTTTAAGGGAAAGGTGAAAAAAGATTTTTAAAATTTGTAAAAAAATTTTTTACAAATATTTTTAAAAAAAGGAGAATAGCCAGGCTTGGGTTTAGGTGTATTTATTTTTTGTCATAGGTTTTTTGACATAAAAATAGTGCGTTTAATAGTGGGCGCCTTAACCGGTTTTGCTGTGTTATCAAAAGGCATTCTGTTATCGTCTATGTACATCTTTTTTCACCTTTCCCTTAAAAACTTCACAAGCCCTATTGCGGATTCCACCCAAGCACTTCTCTCTCTCTCTCTCTCTCTCTCTATATATATATATATAAAATATTCATTTAATTCCATGTTAATAATTCAGTGTTGAATATTAATCACATAATTAAACATTATACAGTGAACATTTCAGATTTAAAAAACTCAGCTAATAACTGTATCAGGCTGTGGACTTATTGATGTGCCTTTGTATACATAAAGAAATTCTATTATCTTTATTAGATAGAAAGAGTGTTCCTTCACCTAATATATATATAAACAATTTTTTTTCCTTTAACCACATACAATAAATATTGTTTTCAGTACTTATAGCAGCACCTGTGCCTTCAGGTTCTTTAGTGACATTTATGTTAAAGTACTTGCCCGAACTGGAGTGAAACAAAAAAAATGAAAAAGAAGGAGGGACAAAACAATGCGTTTTCCTTTCATTGTATAAGAGTGCTCTTCTATAGAATTTATTCTACAACCCTTTCTCTATGCCGTCTGACTTTGCTCTTGGATAGCCCTCAACCAATTCATACTTGAGTTAGGTTTCAAGAGTCTGAGCTGTCAATTAACTCAAGAAGCCCCCAAAATACTGCCATTTTCCTTATAGAAACATAAGTAAAAGCAGAATCAGGGAGACATAGATGCAATGAAAATTCCTGACTCGGCTGAAAACAGTGGATTGTTGAGATGTAAACTGCTGGAGGAACTCAGGTGGAACTTCATGTCTCAAGCTGGTAGCAGATGTGCACTTTTCTATTGAAAAGATTTCAACATCAGGTTTCTTGGCACCCATTCCTTATGATGACAGAGTAGACTAATAAAAATTTGATATATCTATTTATGTCATGTGAGTAGCATTCATTTTATGAGAACACTAGTTTACTGACTGTTTGGGTGTTGTAGTAGAGAACCAGTCTTCCAGGCAGTGATGTTTGGTTTATTTGGTAAATAAGCTTCTGATATTCTGGCCTCTGTGTGGACTAACACCAGAAACAAAATCCTCACAGAATCAAAGGGACAAAGAAATAGCTTTTCTCCAGGTGGGAGTTTAGTTCATGGATGAGTGAGAGAAAATGGGATGTTCTTTTTTGTACTAGACTAATACAAATGTCTAACCATAACTCATTTCCTCAGAAATATTTTCACTATAAGAATAATTCGAAATAGTAGATATTCTTAAAACACTTAATATTCTTTATGATTCCATATGCTTGAAATGAGTTATGAGCATATGTTGTATAATATAATTACAGCAAAGAAAGATTTTGGGAGGAGATATTTCTTTTACTAATTCTCTATTGGTACAAATATTTCTTTCTATCATTATCCACATCAGTGTAAACTGCCATATCCTGCAGAAGGTTAAGTGGCAACAAATCTTCTCTGTGCTTTGATGAAATTTTGTCGGTCTTCAGTTTCTATTGAGTTTTTTCATTTTGTATTTCAATTGTTTGAGTTTGTTGTTTGTTCCTATCGGATTCTTTATAATCGGTTCCCGCTTCTCACTCTTCTCGTGTATGTTTTTGATTGAATTTCATGATAGATCATCTGTAAATATAATTCCATGATTCCAGTTTCCCTGTTTATATCCATTAACTTTAGATCAGATAGCCAGCCTCTATTTAAGACTTTTTTTTGCCTGATCTACAAGTGTCTGATATGTAATATTGAAGGATGTTTTGCAGTTCCATTCTTTGTAGCATTCTTTCAGATGAATTAGTTTAAAATAACAATAAAAACAACTTTGTTGTGATCTCTGTTCCATTTTTTCTTGACTCAGCCAACAGTCATATTACAACACGGTCCCTCCTGTAGGCCATCAAGGGAGCATCTACCAGAAAAGAAAACAATTATTATAATTACTATTAGCTGTTTATTTTTACCCATGAATAAGATTTATGCAACAAATACATGAAACCTTTCATTTACTCTAGAGATTATTTATATAGTAACACATCTATAGTGACAAAATAAATACTAAAAGAATATATAGGAAGAAAGCAGATGCAAAAATGTTCATAGTATATTTAGTGGATGAATAGTATAGTGAATATGATATTAACTCTTAAATTCATACAAAAAAATAAAATGTTAATTTTAAGGGAAATAACTTTTGATTGAAATTATCTCCCTTCGACAATTAGTGAATTTTAAAATTTTTTACAGAGGATTTCCACGATTTTTATATTAATCATTGAAGAATTCCACTGTTAATCACAAGTAGTCCATGAATTTAAAAGTTAAAATTGAAACATTTTGTGGTGGTTATAGCAACACTATGAATTTAAGAGTTAATTATTACTATTATGAATTTAAGAGTAAATAATTTAAAAAGTTGATCATTTAATACTTATCAGTGTTCTGATAGAAACCTTATGGAAAATAAGAGCTTCAGAGGTGTGCCTAGGGGTTAAACACTTGAAGTAGAAAGAAAGAATTAAAGAGATAATGAGTGAGAAAAAATGAATTAAAGGATTGTAGAAAGGGTTAGAGAAAAAATACCAATAAAGGAAAATTGGTTTGGAAAAGACTAAAACTAATTTTGAGAGAGTGAAGCATAAAAGGAAAGGGTGAATAAAAAATCTAAGAATTGCGGTCATATTGCTATGTGTGGTCATATTGCTATGTGACTGCTCTTCGTCTCAAGAAAATAACAAAGTGGGACATAAGAAGGTGGGGCAAAAGAATGAAACGAATGGAAGAAAACAGATGAAATGAAGAAAAAAATAATGGAAAAATACCCAAATAATTGCACGTTTAATATTTGCAAGTTTTGTCAGGAAATTAACAAAGCTTTTCATCTCAAGATGCAAAATTAATTAAACTTTTTCAGTGATTGCCTTGTGCAAGTTAAATTTCACTGTCCACAATACTGCAATACTATGATTCCCAAATGTTACGGCTAACCGCAATTACTACATTAAATTCTTAAGTTATCACTGAACAACAATATACTGATATATTCAGTTGAAATGTATGCCCAAAACCAGCTATGAGGGAAATCTTACACTTCAATCAAATGATGTTTACCCTGTTTTTATAACATATCAAAAATGAAAAATATATTCTTTTATCAGTAAATCCTGTGCCATAGTGTATTTTCAGCTTGTTACCTGTGAGCTGGTTCTTCACAGGATACTCAATGTGTATGGTTTGGGGCCAGAGTTGGCCAAACACAATAACACTTCAGTTAATGTGTTTGGACATTAACTGGTTTATTTGGCTACTTAGTAGACTACTAATTAATATTGAATCAATTGATTTTGCATCCTTATCACCAGATATTGTGTTTTGTTACTGTTAGGTAGATGTGAAGTATGACAGTAAAAGTTCTACATTTAATGAAGTAGTGCTGTTTCATTAGAGAACATTGCAAATGGTTGCTATTGAAACAATATGGCTCCTATAGCAATATGGCTGCTTTATATTGCTCTAAAGGTTGCTGTTCTCTCTAAGATGACTTCAGTAAAAATTGTTGCCTTCACTCTCTATCTTTACATTTATCTATTCATAAAGACACTTATTTATACTTAAAGTGTACATAACTCTTCTTCCACTTCAATAAAACATTGATTCTACACCCATAGAAGTTACCTTACTATCTCAAGATTTATTCCTAATATTAACAGAATGAGAAGAATCTGTTCAATAATATTAAAGATTCCAAAGCAAAAGCTTTGTACAAGGTTAGAATATGCACACCACAAAACAGTATTTAGCCACATACAATTTAATATTGCTTTTTCCAAAGCCAAAGATTAAAAAAATGTAAGAGTTGAAGTAATATGTGTGTAGTGGAGAGCAACAAGGAATATTATTTACAAAGAATGTTGTGAAGATCTAATATTCCCATCTTTTTATTTTCTTCTCTCACATTTATATGATATGATTTAATTAAAAACATATTAAGTGAAACTGGCCAGCTTGAACTTAGGAATCATTGCCAGAACAATGAATATTTCCTGATACCCGTTTCAGTCAATTACGTTAGATTGAATTCTCTGAGATCAATTTGTAAAAGACCACTTCAATACAAGAAAAATCAAAGGTAAATGAAGACAAAATTGTTTAATTAGAGAAGCCTCTGTCTCCAGGCAATATGCTCAGGTAGCCAGGTGGTCTTTAACTTTGTATAATATTCTTTGCTTTACGTAAGTTATGGGAAAGTAAAGAAAGTATTGGACATCTGCTAATTACAGTGGTTAAGTACACGCACTGATTAGACAGATGGTCTGGCCTCAGCTCATCTGTCTCCTGTGAAGTAGGAAAAATAAAATGTCTGAGCTAAAGTTAATTGTTGAAGAGTTTTGCTTTTAGTTAAAGTCTTATGCAAGTGACACTATTCAGATCTTAAATGGAGAAAAAAATCTTGACACTAGTCTAGTTCAATTACATTTATTAATATCTGTGAAAAATGCTTGAAATGAAACCAATATTTTCTATATTTTTTAAAATATATTCCAAGGTTTTTTCATTCATTTATTTTTTTGGGCCATTAATTAATTTAAATATCTGAATTTCCAATATTTGTTCTTTTTACTTTTTTCTGAAGAAAACTTTTAAAGTAAATACGATTTCTATTCTTTTACAAGATAGACAATATTTCAAGACAACCTTTTGATTGGTCTCTCCTCTGCATAGTTGGTCCATTGTTACTCATTAGTATGGCAGCTTCTGAAATGATTGTCTTCTCACCAATTTTATATTAATTTTATGACTTACTCAATTTTATATTAATTTTATGACTTACTCAAGTATAATCTAATCACTCTCTTTATAAGTAATATATTATAACTAGCATAGTATCCATAACAAATGATGGCATTATTTACATATAAATCTTTTGTTTAGGTTCCATGTTTCAGCTCCATAGGTGATTATTGGGAGGATGCATTGGTTGTAGACTCTTCTTTTCAAAACTATTGGGATCTTTTCGTTCTTGCATGTTGAGCTTGCTCTATCAGAAACCTAGGGTGATTCTTTGTTTAATTTCTTCTTCTTTTGAGGATTTCATGAAGATCCGTTGTCCCAGGTAGATGTAGTGGTCTACTGCCTTAGCTCTGCTTTTTCAAAGAAATATATCTATATAGGTATAACATTGCATTTTATGTATGTAGATTTAATAGATAATGCATTTTTAGCTTTTCAAAAAAGAATTTGCTTAAAAACTCCTTTTAGCGTTGCACAAAACAAATGTAGAAGACAGATAGAAATAGTAGAAGTAGTATTTCTATTATTAAAGAGTTTATCTAAGATCTTATGGTACAGATATTCATTCAAGGATAGAGAGGATAATACAAACAGTATTCCTATGTAAAATCAATGTGTTTATCAAGAAAAGCAAAAAACTGAATTTGAATTTTGATGATATATTGAGATTTAATTTGCAATCAATTCATTAACTGAGAAAGAAAAGTAGGTGTTTTTTTTCTTTGTTTCCTTGTTTTAATTATTAAATATGAAAAATTGTAAATGACAATACTGTGCTTAGACAGCTTCAATCTCATAAGGAGAAATTAAATAGAAGAACAAAAGTAAATGGTAATTTGAGAACCAATATGATTATGTTAATGGGACTATCACAGGTTAAACAGTTATTTTTTTTAAAGTTAATTTTCAGTAAAGATCTTTTTCATAGACTCAAATGTTAGTGATATTATTTAAATGTAAGAATTCATTAAATCTTGAAGTTTTTATAATTGCTGATTTCTCTTCATCTAAATGCGAGTGTAAATATAGACTTCAATATGCAAAAGTCATTTATTTCACTTGATCTACTCTATAGATATTTATTTTCATGATGAATTAGAAGTTAAGAACATGCTTAACTGTAAAATATGCATATATATAATTAATCAGGCTACCGCTGGGTTTAGGTTATTCATGTGCTATGACATTTATATGTATCTATGTATCCGGCCTTCGCCCAGTCCTAACCATTAATAGTAGAAACTTGAAATTTTGAACACACACTCCCCTCATTGAATATTTTTTTTTGTTTTTTGAAAATTCTCCCCCATAATAGGATTTTTAGAGTAGGGATTCAATATGCAATGTAAGTTTATGCTAAATTGATCACTAGTTTGTGCCCGCTTGTTTTGAAAAATCAGACCTTTTTTAGTGATCACAGCCCAACAAAAGGCGAAAGAAGTAACATATTCATTGATTACCCCTTTTTCCAACTTTTTAATTGATCACCCCCAAACACATCATATATGGGTGGTGGTGATTCATAATTTCTCTTCAAGTGCTATTATTTGATATTTTATTCTAGTGTCTGAATGAAGATGCTGGCTGATATTTTGGGAAAGATTTGGAGGCAAAGAAGAGAATAAAATATAATAAATAACAGAAAAAGCAACAGTGTTATCTCTATAACGATAAATTGCATAAAAAAGCTGTTTGTTTGCTTTGAAGATATCACATAATAAACAGAGAGAATAATATCATTGTATCTGGTCTTAGTCAAAGTATTTTCCTCATCTTTCTTGTTCATTTTT
Source organism: Architeuthis dux (assembly GCA_006491835.1). Taxonomy (NCBI): domain Eukaryota; kingdom Metazoa; phylum Mollusca; class Cephalopoda; order Oegopsida; family Architeuthidae; genus Architeuthis; species Architeuthis dux. Next base: position 2,220,793 of record VCCN01001303.1, read on the forward strand.
TCTCATGTACCTTCCAGCCTTCTTCAGGTGTTGTTTGTTCCAGAACAAACAACACCCAAAGAAAGCCAAAGGGTACACAGATGAAACATTGCGAGAGAAAAAAAGAACAATAAAGATGAGGAATATAGTCTATAGACTAAACCACATGCAATTATTAAAGCAACCATCTGAGAAATTTCAGACAAGAGAAAATATATTTATATTGCAGCAATTACACCATAATGGATAAAACATTAGCTTGAAACAACTTAGACAATAGACCACATTCATGGAACACCCATTTAATCATCACAAGTGACTTTGGTGTGCGGAAATCATATTATAATTGTGGGAAGGACAATGTGTTTGGTTTTCTACATTTACATGATAATAACAATAACTACAAGTATTAATGATATTAATGGAAGACATACTAATAGTGAGTATTTAAATGACAGTAGCAACAGATAAAGGTTGACTGGTTTATTAGACATTAGTTTTCAGTAAAGATTTATATCAGACACTCAATATAATCACCACTTTAACATAGATTGGTAGGTTGGCCAAATTGTCTTCCTTAATGGAAACTGGCCACACAAATAAGTGTTTGTTCATGTTTAAGTGTTTGCTTAAAAGAAGTGAACAGATAGACTCAACTTTCCAACACATTAAATTCTATTTGTTTATCATCGTTGCTGTTAAATTGCAAAAAGGTGTTAATGCCATCACCAGACTTGCCAATGGCTATACTTTACACCTGTGATGACTTAAACTCTTGAGGCAAGGTGTTTGATTCATATTCTGTTTTTTCTCTGTTAACCATATCAATAATATAAGTTGTAGTCACTTACAGTCAACTATAGACAATTGATTTCATCTCCAGTTCATTAATTTGTTCAGACTGATATCCTCCTTTTTGTAAATTCTTTCAGAAAAAAACTTTTTTCATCTCTGCTCAATAGACAGTACATATATTTCTGTTATTACTGTGTAGAGTCGGCCTGAGATCTAGGAGAACTAAGCAGTTGCCTAGGGCCTTGTGGTTAACACAGGGTTCCCAAGAGTGATGGAGGATGCCAAAGGTGGTGCCCCTCACCTCCCAATCAAATTCTGCTTAGGGCCCTATAAAAGCTTTGGTTGGCCCTCCTACTTTCATGGTAGTAATCTGATTAAAGATTAATTTTGTCTTTCCTTACTTTCAAACAAGAAGTTTATATATCAAAATATTGAGGTTTTGAAAGTTTGAGACTAAGAAGATAGATTTCTCTAGAAAGCAATTGGAGAAAAAAAAACTATTGATGCTCTTCATAAAGAAACATCAAGTTTCTTAATGACAAAAAACTATGAGTGTTCTTATTGATGCTCTTCATAAAGAAATATTGAAGTTTCTTAATGACAAAAAACTATGAGTGTTGTTATTGATGTTCTTCATAAAGAAACATTGAAGTTTCTTAATGACATAATTTCTAGAATTCTACAAATTCTGACTTAGAAATTACTTGTCAAAACATGATTTTTGGTGGAAGAAATTTAACTGAATTTGTATTCTAGCAACTTGGGAGCAGATGCCAAAATATTTTGCAAAGATTTTCTTTTTTCCTGAAGTAGCTAATGAGATATGAGAAATGTCTATGTCTTAGGTCTTATTCCTCTGGCAGTGAATTGGACAGTGATTCAAAACTATTTGTGATGGAGATGAAGGTAGTGAAAGCAATGATTGTCCTGGAGTTGCAAATGATATATTTCACTGATATGACATCACAAAAAAATATTCCCAAAACCAAATGGTTAAGGATAAAAAGATTTAGAATGTTAATGAAGGAATTATATTTTGAGCACTACAGTAGCGAGATACAATGTTAACCCTTTATGGGGTAAGTGACTATATATGATCACCTGAGGACCCATCAGCCACATGCAAATATTGTAGCCACAAAGACAACATAATCAGCACCAAATGTAGTCTGCGAGCTTTGAAAAATTCACTTGTGCTTGAACAAAGACAGAAACTGTTTTAAGGCATGCCATACCCCATTAAATTAGCCTGTTTTTGGCCTGCACGATACAATTTTAAAATCAACCAGGAGGTGTTATTTTTTTTATCAATATCAATTTTTTGTATCTATTCATTATATTGAATGTTATTCTTTAATTCTATGTTTTATTTAACTTTCTACTTTAATTTTTAATTTTTTAATATTTTCCATTTTTGGTCACTTTTTGGGCGAGGCACCATATATGATTACTTCATCAGAAGGGGTTTTGCCCCCATAAACAAACATTTTTCAGAAAACTTGCAACTGAAAATATCTTGTAATTAGGTCTAGTTTAACATACAAAAAGGTTGTTTTGATATCTAAAATATTTTTAGAGGTACCTTATAAAGGGTCAATGTCAGTATTTAGAGATAGTGGTATGGTTTCAAATCTAACTATATTGGCTGCTACAATTATTTGGTACTGATGTTCTGAAACTAGGGCTTGTATCTCAAAATTCTCACCTCAACAAATACATGTATCCACTTTTCATAAAAAGAAACTCTTTTTCAAACATGGTTGAAGATAGAGCCAAAGAAAAATATTGTATTTCCTAGCATTATTTGTAGACATTCAACCAATCAGAATTGGGCCACTTCTTTGACCCTGGGAAATACAAAACCTCTATTTGCAACCTGATCAATCACCAGTCACCTTATCTATATCATGTCTCAGGTGAATAACAGGATGTAGAAAGAGAGAGACGGTGAGTGAGCAATTCGCTGTTTCTATGATTACTGCCAAGAAACCGTTGCAATGATTGCTATACCTATTGACAAATTGCAGTCACCATTATCATCGAGAACATTTGGGGATGGTGAATCAATATAAAAGATAGAAGATGCATGTCTTGTAAACAATGTTAGACATAAACATTTTGCTTTGATCGTAAATCATTGGCAGATTTCCAGAAATGGACTGGACAACATAGAATTCTGATAACTATATGGATTTACACACAGCATGTGTTATATTTCAAATAGTCACAAATTCAGTGCTGAAAAATTCAAGTTTTTTTTAAATCAGAAAGTGAAATGCAGTAATTATAAATTATTGATCAAACTGATGAGAGCCTACAGGAGAAAAGCAAGATGACACATTAATCACAAGGCTTTTCATATTAGAAATGGTCAAACAAAACTGTCACCAAAATTCTCAACATAGCTTTCTTCAGTTTTCAAGTCAGTCTGGCTGTCTTGGCTATCTTATGTATGTATCACACATACAGGCTGCACCAATGGAGCTAGAGGGCTGAAAATCTTAATATTTACGCCTGATTATGTTTTTTGAAAATTCCCTCCCAAAATAGGTTTTAGGGGGGTTCAATTGTTTCAATAAGTTTATGCTAAATTGGTCCGTTAGTTTGAGTCCGTGCTTGTTTTTGAAAATTCAGACTTTTTTAGTGATCATGGCCTAACAACAGGTGAGAGAAGTAACTTATTCATTGATCACCTCCTTTTCCTATCTTTTAATTGATCACCCTGAACACAGCCTGCTACCAAAAGATGTTGGTCATGTGACAGTTTCTATTGAGTGACTAACCAGACCAATTTCTTTTCAATTCAATCCTGAAAAGAACTGCTTGGAATCTGTCAGTGGTCAAATGAACCAGGCAACCGACATGGAGCCTTTGTTCCTTTAAGAGCAAAGATGACAACAGATCTCAGAGATTGAAGTTAATAGGAACCCTTAATCAAAGTTTTATTAGAATTCTCTCTAACTTCAGGTCTTTTCAAGAGCATAATCCCAGATATGCATGGTCATGGAGTTTTGGGAGTATGTCCACAAGCCATATCACATCCAAATGTATGGCTACAGTTCAGAACCCCTTCGTTGGAGACATCTCTGATTATTTGAGAATTAGATTTAACAAGATTACTTGTAGGAAAACTGTCCAGTTTACAGATAGTAATGTTGGACATTTAGCAATAACATTTGAGTACATGTATACAGAGTGGTATATACAGCTCTCTACAGTTATGTATATGAATGTATTGGATTCAATTATAAAACTTTTATGTGCTTGAATGAGGAATCTATCAAGAAATGTGTTTCTTCAGTATCTAATATATATTATGCACATAAGAGTGGATGGGAAAATAGATGATAAAATATACTATTAGTCGGAAGAGTACCTTGATCTTCAAAGTAGGTTCTTAAAAGCAATGTTGAGTTACAGCAAGCAAAATTGAAAAGAATATTGTGCTAAATGGATGTGCCCTTTTGAATATTACAGAAGATAGTTCTGAGTTCAATGATTATTGTTATGACAACAGGAACATTGAGAAGAAAGAAGTAAATGGAGAAGTGAGGTCTCATGGGATTTCTGATATGAAAGATGCTAGTAAAATTGGCTACAAATAGCAAGCATAATGAAATCAGTAATAAACACTAGAGAAGATAATATTGAAGATAATGATAAAATAAAATAAAATAAATAAATCATGTTTCATTTGATTTTTGTTTGTCATTTCTTTTGCTGGAAAAGATTATACAATGGGGCTATAAGTATTTGTACGGTATGAAAAATTGAAAGCATCCAAAAACTTTCTTCATAAGTTCACAACTAAATTCAAATTATGCCATGACTAAGATACAACATAGGCAACAAAGCACACACAATCAGTGGTGTAGCTGGAGTTTGTGCCACCAGGGGCAGTCCTTGAGTTTGCCACCCACCTCCTCCCCGAAAAACACAATACACATCAAACATACTTAAACTTTTAAACAAAAAGTGAAAATGACATATAGGGAAAAAAGCAAAATGTTTACTTCTGAAGGATCCCAAGTGATATTTTCGTGGACCGACAGGTCCCCCAGGTTGGGAACCACTACACTTAATGTTAGAAGGGGCCTCAGAATTTGTTTGGCTTTTTTTTCTAGTACTGTTTGGCTTTAAATTTGAAATTTCAATTTGGCAACACTGACTGTTCCAACAA
>VCCN01001303.1:2241794-2251805 GCA_006491835.1 Architeuthis dux
GACAATCTCTATTCATTTATATTGATACATCTATAAGTATGTAGCCTAATGATGAAAAAAATATTTACTTTTCAACATCTCTTTTGTCATTACACTTAATTCAGAGATGAATCTCAATCATATAGCTCAAATATTATACAGTAAACATATCAGATCAAAATGCATACATATATATTGGTGTGCAGAAATTCAGCCAGGAAAAACACTCAAGTATTTCATTATATATACAAAACATGCCTACCTTAGAGTAATGGTTAGCATTTTTTTAATATAAAATTACTGAATGTATATGTATGTTGCATTCGTGCCTAAGCTTAGTATGTATCTGTATGTATATATGAATATGATACATATATATTTGAGCTATATATTAGCTGGTTTATCTCATGCTGCATCCAAAATATTCTCTTCAGGCATACATTTCATTTTTTTCTTATTTTTTATCAATATTTAATATTGAATTCACACAGATATTAAATACAATTCAAAACATGAGAAAAAAATAAGTTGGGGAGATTTTGATATCTTAATCTCTTTTTTTGTGATAAAATATGAATTCACACTTGATTGTACAAAGTCTAAGTTTGCAATCTGTTAAATAATTCATGTGTAAAAAAAGGAGAAATATGTTTTCAAAATTAAATTATTATAGTTATTTAGCTGAATTTAAAAGGCAAATTCTGATCACAGACCCTACAACTATAAAACAATAGAGAAAGTTGAATATTCCTGTAAATTGTCATCAAAGTACTTCTACAGCTGCTAAGTTTTTTGATTACTCAAGCAGACAGACAGATTAAACATATAGCTAGGCTCGGGTGGCCATCTCTAAACTTCCAAAAAGGAGGACACACTAGCCCAGGTTCCCAACCTGGGGTCCGAGGGAGTATACAAAAGTTATCTCTTGGACGTGTTCTTAATGATGAGTTGTAAATATATAAAAGTTTTGTATAAAATATACAAAATACTTGAATTGAGGATTTGTCAAATATCACTTTAATATATGAACGCGATTTTGTAGTAATTTTTGTCAAATTTCACAAAAAAAGGTTTTCCGAATGAAATCGGCCTTCGTAATTTAATTATAAAAACCTTGAATACTAGTAATGTTCAATGATAAAGTTCCCAAAAAGATCATAAAGATAGAAAGGGAGTTTCTAGAAGAGGTCGATGAATACATCTACCTATGTCAGGTAATAAAACTAAAGAAGGACTGCGAAATAAGACGCATAACGATAGGTTGGAAAGCATTTGGTATAAATAGAGACATTCTGAAAAGCACCTTGCCAATATGCCTAAAGCGTAAAGTATACAATGGCTGTATAATACCAGCCATGACTTATGGATGCGAAACATGGAAATTAACCAAACAAGCTGAAAACCAGCTGAAAAATAGCACAGAGAGCCATGGAAAGAGCAATGCTAGGAATAACTCTAAGAGATAGAAAAAGATCAATATGGATCAGAGAGAGGACTAGAGTGAAAGATATTATACAACTAATTAAGCAGCAAAAGTGGAGATGGGCTGGCCACCTAGCAAGAAGAGATGACAATAGATGGGGGAAAAGACTAACTGATTGGTGCCCGTGGGACAGTAAACGAAGTAGGAAAAGACTAGATACAAGATGGAAGGACGAGATAGAAAAGTTTGTCGGTAACACTTAAAAAACAAAAAAACATTCTGTGTATGTGGGCTTTAAACAAACATGTATGCATGAATGATTGCTGCCAACATATGATGGCTGATTGATAAGTATGGTCTCCTACTGCATGGCATCAATTATGGTGGAGATAGAAACATGTGCGAACTTGTATTCAATAGTATATAAAGTCCTGTTCAATTGTGGTTAGTGTCAGTTTGCTGTGTGACGGAATTGAGTAATAGCATTCATTAGTCATGAGTACTACGTCCAAGTTATATATAATGCAGCAATCAGTGATAGAATTTTTGGCACTAGAAGGTTGGACGCCAATTGAAATTCCCAGACATATGGAAGCAATTTGTGGAGATGCTTGTATGGATGTGAAAGATTTCCGCCACTGCCAAAAGCGGCAGAAGAGGCAAGATGGATATGTTTGATGAGCAAATTCACAGTTGTTGCACATCCTCTGTCTGTTCAGCCCTGATTTGGCACCATCAGACTTCTGGTTGTTCATGAAATTGGAAGAGGCATTGAAAGGTCAACATTTTTCATCCGATGGTGAAGGTTGAAGTTGCTGTGCGCAATTTGATCAAAAGTAAAACAGAAACATTCTTCATGGACGGAATGAAAAAAGTGGATAGAATGTTTGGGAAAATGTGTAAATCAGTGTTTCACAATCTTGTTCAGCCCAACGCCCCCTATGACACCTACCTATGTCAGTGCCCCCTTGTAGTTTAAATATGAGAAATACTCAACACAGTTCAAAAGTGTTATTAAGGAAAATGTTATAGTAAGTATATCAATGAATTTCTAAGCAGATACTACTAAACAACAGTAATTTGTAAATCAGAACCATAGATGTTTATAGGATCTCCCCAAGGCTCCCTCAAGAAGCTCAAATGCTCCTTAATGTCCTTAGTCACTACAGCACCACCTAGAAACAAACCAACGACCCCCAGGGGGCTCTAGCACCCACATTGAGAACCACTGCACTAAATGGTGACTATTTTGAAAAATAAACATGTAATTTTGAAGAGAAATAAATTTACTTCATTTTGATACCAGTTTCATTATTCTATCTGGACTAAAACTTATTTTATAGGATTAGAGGTCTTATTTATCAACTAGCTCGCATACATGATATAATCATCATCAGCAGCAGCAGCACCATCAGCATCAGCCTCATCAACCATTATAAGTCCACTGCTGGACATAGGCCTTTCCCAGCTCCTTCCATGACGACTGTGATTTTACTAATCTCACCATATCTCACTGGCAAATCTTTGTATCTCATCCCTCCACCTTGTGTCTGGTCTTTTCCTACTGCGTTCATTGTCCCATGCGCACCAATCAGTTGCCCTTTTGCTACATCTATTGTTATCTCTTCTTGCTAAGTATCCAATTATTTGTATAATATCCTTTGCTCCTTCTAATCCATGTTGATCTTTTTCTATCTCTTAGAGCTATCCTTAGCATTGCTCTTTCCATGGATCTCTGTTCGACTAAGTTGGTTCTAAGTTCATTGTTAATTTCCATGTGTCAAGTCGATATCCATTTTTGTCAATTATTTGTAAAATATCGTTCATGCTGGTCCGCCCTCAGATCCATGTGGATCCTTTTCTATCTCTTAGAGTTATCCTTAGCATTGCTCTTTCCATGGATCTTTGTTTGACTAAGTTGGTTCTAAGTTCTTTGTTAATTTCCAAGTGTCAAGTCGATATCCATTTTTGTCAATAATTTATATAATATCATTCATGCTGGTCTGCCCTCAGATCCATGTGGATTTTTTTCTATCTCTTATTCCTAGTTATCCAGAGAATTGCTATTTCCTTATCTTTTTGTGCGATTCTCAGTTGGTCTTCAGTTTGTTTTGTTAGCTTCCATGTTTCGCATCCATACGTTACAGCTGATATAAATGCATTCATTGTATACTTTACATTTCAAGCAAATTGGCAGGGTATTTGCAGGCACAGATTTTTTCAAGAAAGAAAATGTATATATTTATATTTTTCTTGTACAGATATAATTGCATTTCTAAACTCAGGTTGTATTCTGAAATAAGTTTGATAAATTAACCTTTTTCATGCTTTGATTTTTGTATCTGAGAACAGGTAATTATGTTCGGCCATAAAATGATATATTGACTTATATCCATAGTTATATACACTCACACACATCACTGTTACCCACAACAGACAGGTTGCTATGTTTAGGTTATTCATGTGTTCTGACATTTATATGTATCTATGTGTCCAGACATTACCCAGCCCTAACTGTTCATAGTAGAAACTTGAAATTTTTTTTTGTATTTTTGAAAATTCCCCTCCAAAGTAGGGTTTTAGTGGGGGTTCAATATGCAATGTACGGTTATGCTAACTTGGTCACTAGTTTGTGCTCGCTTGATTTTTTGAAAATTCAGACCTTTTTAGTGATCACAGCCCAACAGAAGATGAGAGAAGTAATTTAGTCATTGATCACCTCCTTTTGCACACACACTCCCCTCAATGTGTAGGGAAAATGTTGGGGTTTTTTTTGAAAATTCCCCTCCAAAATAAGTTTTTAGTGGGGGTTTCAATTTACAATGTAAGTTTAAGCTAAATTGATCTCTTAGTTTGTGTCCAGCGGCATGCTCACTTGTTTTTGAAAATTTGGACTTTTTAGTGATCACTGTTCATGTGTGTGTTTCACTCTCTCTCTCTCTCTCTCTCTCTCTCTCTCCACGTATTTAAATGTGTGTATACTTATACAAACTTTTATATATAACCACTTTAATGTAGTCATAATTTAAGCAAAAAGAAAGTATAAATATCTTGTGTCAGAAAACATCTTTTAATTAGCACATTACAAAATTGATTAAGCCATAAAACCATATGTAACTACCCCATGGAAATGTTCCACCACATCATTAGCACAAAATATATAACAGGTCTGCTTAGTCACTCAATAGAAACCGTCACATGACCAACGTCTTTTGGCAGCATGTCATGTTGGGGGTGATCAATTAAAAAATTTGAAAAAGGTGTGATCAATAAATAAGTTACTTCTCTCACCCTTTGTTTGGCAGTGATCACCAAAAATGTCTGAATTTTCAAAAAATAAGCATGAATGCTACGGGACACAAACTAAGGGATCAGTTTAGCATGAACTTACATTGCAAATTGAATCCCCCAATAAAAATCTATTTAGGGGGCAAATTTTTTTTAAAAAGTTTTTTCTAGACATAATACAGTGTAAATGTTTAAATTTTCAGCCCTCTAGCTTCATTGGTGCAGCTTGTACTCATGATACATACATACATAGCCAGCTGGACCAGCTTGAAAACTGAAGACACCTATGTTGACAGTTTTGGTGACAGTTTTGGTTGACAGTTTCTAAAAGACCTAACATCAGTATCATCAGACATATCTGTGTTGTCATTGTAAACACCACTATTAAATACAATTTCCCGAAATTATAAACAATAATCATGCATAAGTCCATCTAGATCTTATTCAGTACTTAATTTTATGTTTAAGAATCTTATTGCCATGGTCACAATGTACCTTTTCAAAACAAACAAGCTAGAAACTTTTGTTTGTATGTCTATTACGAGTAGTGAATACCAAAATAGCTAAACAACCACAAAACACTATAGAATTGCCAAATGGGATCACCATTGCCTCCCAAAATCTCATGAACAAAATGATATTGATATTTTGGAACTGAATACTGGTACTTGACTTTTTGAAAAAGTAAAGTAAGTTATTGCATTGAAAGGTTTTTCCTTTTAAAGTGAACCTACAATTGAAAGAAATTTGCATGAAAAGTATAGACTTTCAGGCTAAGTTAGTTTAGATTTGATGATGAAAGTAAAAGCAGCAAGGATACAATTTACAAAGAGTTTGCAGCTGAAATTCTGATTACACTGTGCAATGCGATTTTTGTTCCTCGTAATGACTGTTATTTTCTAATTACATGTGTAAAAAGTATAGAAAATGTCTAACATTCCCTTCAAACTTTGCTTTTGTGATCAGGATAGCGACTAAAAGTGACTAAAAAAATATGATAAAGTAATTTTCGACCTGAATACCTACCTAAATTGGGAAAACATGCACTTATAAATCCAACTGTTTCCAACACATACAAGAGTCTGCAGCCTGACATGTAGTTATTAGCTAAATATTGACATAACATTTCCATTGTATAATGTTTGATCTATGTGATTAATATTCACCGCTGAATTAAGTGCATTAACAAGCAAGGAGATTATGCTGAAAAATGCGTTGTGTAAAATAAATGCTTTTTCCTCATTAGGCAACAGACTTATTGATGCATCTACGTACATACTCCCATGGAAAAGTGTTTTGGTATTCTAAGAATTTATCAGTAAATTTAGTCCACAGTTCTAGAAATATGATCTTCTGCCAGATTCAATTCAGTCAAATTAAACCAATATTGACTGATATCTCCACTCATTAAGAGAACTTGTTTGTCGTGCAGTTGAAATAATGCTTGTAATGGAAGTCATTAATGAAGAATTTGCCTCTCAGTGGATACTCCAAAACAATGGCCTTATGCCCAGAAATACCTGTGTATTTCTGTTTTTGTACTTACCATAACTATCTTGAACGTTTGCCAATTGTTTTTAGAGTGTCTGCAACACAGTATTTGTCTCTGCTTTCACATTAGCAGCTGGCAAAAGCTCAGTTTGCCAAGGACCACATGCCAAGTTTTCCTTTGACTGATCCATATCAATATCAACTTCCTTTCCTCTTTATGAGGGCTTCACATCACTCCACAACATGAAAGACCTGTACATGTTTTCACAAAGATATTCAAAAACATAAAGAAAAGATCTGCGACAAAAACTCCACTTTGATTCTTCAAGAAAGAAATAAGAGCCAATGCCACCAACTCTTTCATTTACCTCTGCCAAGAGGTATATGTATTCACGTCTGTCCACACAATATCTCTAAAAGTTCCCATTGAATTTCAATGACATTCTGTGCAAATGTGGGACATTAACTAAAGAAGAATTGATTAAATTTAGGAATTGAATCCAGGAATTATTTACAGTTAGCTCCCTTTGCATTGTAGCTATATGTCCACACAATATCTACAAAAGTTCTCAATGAATTCCAATGAAATATTCTGGAAGGTTAGGCCATGGAGTAAGGTAGAATTTTCGATCCAGGAATCTTTTTTCGATTGAGTGATTTTTTTTTTCATATTTTTCATACATTTAAGTATTCACTCATGTTTGTCCACACACTATCTCCAATGGTTTTCAAGGAATTTCAAAGAATTTTGTTGGAAAGTGGGCCATGGGCTAAGAAAGTGTTGCTTAAATTTTAGGGTTGATCCAGGAGTATTTACAGTTTCTAGCCCTGCATCATAGCCATGTTTTTAGTGACATTGGCAGAGGTATGCACTCTCTGACTGCTTTCTAGTTTAAGAACTTGCATTGCTCTTTGTTGAAAGAGTTTTCATGACTCAGACTTTACATTTTGCTTTAAGGCTCCAAATTTAAAGTTTAAATATTCTTACATTGGAATATTCTCTGGTTTGGACCAAGATGTTTTTGGCTAGTCAGCTTAAGTCTACTCACAATAAAAAGTCAGCCTAAGAGCATTGAAAATGTTCAATATTCATAAGTTTCATATAACTAGTATAACTGTATGTTACTTTTAAGAATTCTCCCAAAATAGGATCTACAAGTTTTCTGAATTGAAATATAGTGAAAAAAATTTGAAGTTAGTCAAAATTAATTCAGTCTTAATTTTTTGTTTATTTCTTTATTTTGCTGTGTCAGCATTGTTAAGTAAGTATCTTCAGTTATAGCACTTATTGACTTCTGGTAAGGTGGCACTGTTTACATTCTGGTGGCCGAGACACCATATTGGTTTTAAGAGATTCTACACAATGCACATGTCGGAGTCCCATTGCTGTAAATAAGTATGAATAAATTTGTGAGTACATCTTTTGTTGCAAGCTATGATGCTGTTATTCAGGCCATGTATCTAGATATAATTTGGTTTTTATCTGATTGCAAAGTCCTTCTCATTAGAAAGCATGTTTTTATAAATATTTTACAGTATCATGCAAAGAAAAGAAAAGGGCAAAAACTGAATCTGTTTTTGAAATTTGAAAACTGGGCTATTTCTTTAAATGCTTTACACATTATTAGCACATATAGAATGTTAGTCCTCATATGTTCCCCATATCTACTGTGAGTAATTCCATCCGTTGGTACATAAGTGAGCAGGGGCATAGTTGGAGATTTCCGGGATACAGGGGGCCTGGGCCATTGAGAGGCCCCTCTGTTGACATTTGGTGTGGTGGTTCCCAAACTGGGGAACATGAACCCCTGAGGGTCTACAAAGATATTACTGAGGCTACATGGGCAGACCTTGCAAAAGCCTGGGATCTGTGAGCTTGTTGAGTCAGTCCTTTCAAAAGCAGTGATGTGGCTAGAGATTTGAGGTCCAGGGAGTGGGGTGACTTCTTGAGGGTCCCCTTCAACATTTAGTGAGATTTATTATTGTATAATGTTAGTAGAAATGCAATAGGTGAACTACTATTCATAAAGCTTTCAGGGCCCTCCCTCCATTGGAAGCCCCGAGGGGTGATTTGAAACCGCACCCCACACCTTCCCTCAGCCACGCCCCTGTAAGTGATGCTACATCCAAAATGCAAATGGTGCTCACTTGAATGACCTATCAAACATTAACATCTTAATTTCAGTTACTTTTTATTACAACTCTCAGACTATTCTACAGCCATTAGTAAGTAATACAGCACCTAATCAGTAAGGCAGCTGCCACTTTCTAAAGGAAAAAAGATGCAAGTCTCACCGGAGGCTTATTCTTTATTTCCAATCCATGCTGTTTATTAACAACTGTAGAATGACAGTTTGAGAGTTGTGATAAAAAGCAATTGAAAGTAAGATAAAAGAAATACTAATCAAAAATTAATAATAATTGATAATACTTCATCTAAGAAATTCAAAAAACGGAATACAGGCTGGGCATAAAGTCTGGACACAGAGGCGAATATCTTTTGTATATTCACTTAATTTGTAAAAGAGAAACATAATATTAATAATAGTACTCATGTGTCCTGATTTTATGCCCACTCTGTAATAATGATATTTCTATATAAACATAAACAGCTCCAAAAACAGAATAAAAAGATCAATGCCTTTTCTCTTTTGTCTCATCTGTCATGTATTTTATGAAATGCTCTTGTCAAGATTGTTGGGCAAGATGCTAAAAAGTGAAAAACTGAGCTAGAAAAATTAATAAAATCGACTGCAATGCAAAAAGTGAGACACTTCAATAGGAGTTTAATTCTTTTTTTTCTCTTGATAAATGACACATAGATGAGCATTCGTTTATTTTTCATATTCCTTCTGTTGTATAGCCCTCTTGGTCCGCAGGAGGAAAATCCTGCACTTGGAGAAAAAGGAAGACTTGAAACTTATTTATAAAAATATGAGGATATATTTTTATTTCATAAGATACATTGTGTCATGGCGGAAAATGAAGAGTGGGAGAGAGACAATGAGAGCCAAGGGACTGTTCCCAACAGAGGAACTGGCCCTGTGTCTTCTCTCAGCCTAGGCGATCTGTCCCTCTCAGGACGTCCTGTGTCTCTCTGCCTCCTGAGGGCGCTCTGTGTTGCTTTTATCGGGTTTGAATGCTCACACTGATTTTCAGCCCACCATCAGTCAGGGTCAATATCCTATTTATGACTTTTGTGTCTGTTTCCGGTCATGGACACATTGCAGTCGATATCCTGTTTATAACTTTGTTGTCATTGAACTCCTGCTTAACTTTCAACACCTTTGTGGGTCAAGTCTGTGACCTCTGCCCACGGCTGCTTAAATGTCCAACACTTCCAAGATACCCAAACCTTTTACTCACTTGGTGGTGCTGGGAATAATGTTATTTCTCAAAGACTCACCCCCAGATCCTCCTTTTTTATTATTGATAATCCCAGAAAAACCTTTTCCTGAATACTTCATCTCCTCTTTCACATTTTTTATGAATATCAATTGCTGTTTTGAAATATCATTTTCAATGTCTGCATGCTGCTATCATCTGACATCATAGACCTTGATAATATGTCTTCCCCCCCTCCATACTTCACTAAGGTCCTCTGAGTATTTTCTGATATATACATATGTATATATAGATATACATACATATATATGGTGTACAATAGGATAAGGGCTATCCGACATAATGATGAAAGGAAAAGACAATGTGGAGAGTCAGAAATAATTTGCAAAAATACATACTTAGACACACAAGTACAAGTAGGTGGACAGTTGTGTGCTGATCTACACTGCTGGGGGAATCCATGGTAACAAATATCTGTACTGTCT
>VCCN01001303.1:2285677-2309727 GCA_006491835.1 Architeuthis dux
ATTTTATAATTTAATTATTAAAATATTTTATTTATTATTAGTTCATTTAAATAAAAAATTTTAAAAGTCATTTTGATAAAAAGTTGTTTCGATAAAGTTGTTTTGATAAAAATATTGTTTCGTTAAAAAGTTGTTTTTTTCCGCTAAATTATGTTCTATAAAAAGTCCTAGTACCTATATATGTGTGTGTGCATGTGTGTGCATGTATGTATGTTTATACACTAATTTAATGTTACTTTTTTATGCAAATAAATATTTCAATCTCTATATGCACATATATTCAAACATACACACATTTTATACATTATCCCCATCAACACACACACACACACATACACACACACATAGACACACACATGTACATAGAGAGAATAATTTATCATTTTTATATTAGCCACATGTTATCTCAGTTTATTTGCTTATTGGAGAGGTTGCAAGTATGCAAATGAACAGGCAGCATTTTTCTCAGAAGGTCCCAGTCTAAATCAGATCTGTTTATGCTGACAACCTTGGTTAAAATGATCAATATTTTTTATAAATACACAATAACACATTTCACAAAATCACCCAATTGAGACAAAAACATTTGAAAACCTGTCATGGAACATTTAATTGAACATAATGCTGCCAAGACAAGTGGAAGTTCATAAAGACAGCCATGCAATAGGCTTGAAGACATAATTATGTTTGGAAGTCAAATGCTGAGAGGCTAAGACAAATCAATGAATGGAAATTTATTCTTTATTATCCAGGGTTTGATAATTAGATACTGTCGACACAGGGGGCTACTTCATATCACATGCCTAATGATACAATCAGTTAGAATAAAGAGGCAAGCGAACATGTAAGTTTCTGACTGCTGCCTTGCCATGAGAGTGCTGTTAGCTCAGTGGTAAAGAGCAGGACCACATATAGGTTGCTTCTAGGGTGGATGCGGCTTTGATCCCCGCTTGTTTCTTTATTCATTTATACGATCTAGGCCACCCGTTTAGCAATTGCTAACACCAATGCCAGGCTGACATAGGTTCCTAATTAATTATTAATTAATTAATAACTGTCTTTATAATTATCATATATTAAAGAATAATTCATTAAACTATGAATTGTCATCAAATGTACCATATTTCACCTTGATACTTTTGATATGAGTGATTAGAACAGTTCAGCTCTAAAAACAAATGTAAATTTATTGATGTGAGAATTTTGAAGTAGTATTTTTAGTAATTATTGATAACTTTTTAATTTTATTTTTGCCTGACAGAGATGGTGGAGGCTCTTTTCTCAGTTAATCGTTATATGTTTCTTGAAACTCTTTGATCTAATGAGGTGTACATTTGATCTTTCTCGCCATCAACAAAAGTTTCTATTAACAGTTGCTTTTATCTTCACACTTTACCTGAAAAACCATTATTATTCTTATCTTTGCCATCTTTGCCATTTTTCTAACATAGCACAAAAGTTTGCTTAAATTAAAGAATATATGTATGTATGTATGTATGTATGTTTGTGTTGCTTTTTCTTTGTAATCAGCTCCATTTTTAAGCTCTTTTTATATGAAATGTTGCTGTTATTAATCTAGATATAAATCAAGTTTTTTTAAGGAAATTCCTTGAGATTTCACAGTCAAATTATCTAACTTTACTTGAATGGCATGCCTAATCAAATATTTTTTCTCTTTTTCTTAATTTCTTATAACTTCTAGCCATGCCATAAACGAAGAACTATGCAACAGAAAGATAAAGAGTATAAGGTAAGTGTCATTTTCTCTTGGAAAAAAAAAGAAAGTGAACTTCCCTTTGAAAATTGCATCGTTTCACCAAATTTGAAAGCCCACAATTGTCTCTTCAGCATCACCTTGTTTTCGATGTAGTCCTATCTGTGAATGGCATAAAACTGAAGAGAATAAGATGTATGAATCACTCCAACATAATTTGTATACTGTAACTGCGTACCAAAATGACTTTCACTTCTTTTTATAAAAAAAATATTTTTTCAGTTTGATACATTCATTTTCAGATAAGTTTTCTTCATTCATTATTTGTCAAAACTGAAAGCTGTATTTAGCCATTTTTAACTAGAACTATTTTATTTTTTGTGCCTGAAGTAAGAAACAAAACAACAAAATAAAAAAATTGTCTGCAAAGACTGACTGAGGCATTAATTCTGGTGGTTGGTAATGCTAATCTGGAAATATACATATTCTTTAAAGTATTCTTGTAAAGTTTGCTTTAAAAAACATTTTGAATGAATATTTTCTTTTTTTAAAGTCAACTGTTCAATAGAACTGTCCTGAATTTGCTCTTATATAAAGGAATTATATCAGTCTTTACAACTCAGCTTTTTCAATAATGCCTCAGATACAATAAAACTAATTTCTCCTTTTTTTAAAACTAAATCTACATATTTTAAGGTCATGAATAACTGAGAAAAAATTACTTTTTATAAACTTTGGAACAGTTTTGTCAGTTCTGTATTTGTATTAACATATATACATATACATGTATAATTGAAGGCAATTACATACATGGCAACATACATATATATGCATATATGGATTCATATATTCATTTGTATGATACATTTCTCTGAATATATTTCGAAGAAAAAATGGAAAGAAAAAATAAAAGGATTTTTCTTCATCAATCACCATTTTCTGTTTTTAAATGATGAGGGGTTGGTGTTCAAAATGAGTTTATATGATAAATGACTATATATTTATTGCTAAATAGTTTTTTTAAAAATTGGCATGAAAAAGAAAACTAGACATTTTTCATGAGACAAAGTTTGAATTTTTTCCTGCTTGTATATTTTATATCAAAATGGATTGTTTCTGTCAGAAAAAGCCAACAGTCTTTTACATTTTTTTGCAGTCATCATGTTTTTCATCCTCTGACAAGTTTGCTTTTTTGATGAATGATATATTTTTTCCCTTAATCATGTTATGTCAAACAAGCTTCTAACTTAACAATATTTTTCTAACAGCATGTTTGCAATGAAGGAATAGGCATTGTGTGAGTTGTTTACCTAACATCATCAACATGCATAGAAAAGACTCATTTGTACTAAACAATGTGTTTAATCTCAAGGACTATAAAATCCAAGCAGAATAGAAGAAATAAGAGATAAAAGACTGGTTCTCTTTAAATATTGTTTAAACAGTTATTGAAACTTTTCATATTTCATTTTGAGGTGGATAATGTTACTCTAAAACAAGTTTTTATTTTGTATATTATTCATTGCTGACCATATTTCATTGTTGGAACTTTTTCTTATTTAATCATTGAAGTTGAGTAACATCTGATTACATCTTTTCTTGGATAAGGGCTGATTGATTGTATTGTTTAGTCTTAGTGTCGAATTCAGCTTCTTCTTGAATACACAATTTATATTTTTTTTAATAGTCTTGCGACTTAGATTTTTTTTAATAGAGTCTTGCAACTATGGTGAAATAGAGTCTTGCGACTTTTGAAATAGAGACTTGTGACTTTAGTGAAAGGTAATTTTTTTTTAATAGTTTTGCGACTTTGGTGAAATAACAGGTGGCCCCTGTCGGGGGGCGGGGGGTTCTTAGCCCTCTGCATGGGATGCAGTCAGCATATTCTAGGCACCAGCCGACAGGGCCTGGATAAGGGCTGAGTTAGGGTTAACCCTGAGTCATAAATACAAAGTTATATCTTATAATCCCCATATACTCCCATTGATTCTCTATAAAAAATGAGGTAGGCAGACACATGTAGAATGGAATCACATTAATAAAAATAGATAGATATAATTTATATTTTTCCTTCAATGTTACAAGAAAAGAAAACTAAACAGTTTCATCATGTAACTTGTAAGATAGCATAATGCTATTATTTTTACATTCTCAGCTTATTTTTTTTCATATGCATGCAAGAAATAAGAGACTAAAGCAAATTACTGTGAGTATGGGATACAAATAGATATGAATACATGAAAATATATCTCGGTTGAGTGAATGACAAGATATGCTTGTTGTATTTTGTTTTTAAAAAAGTATTGTGATATAAAGAATATTGGTGTCTGTTTTGGATGTTCTAAGTGCAAATTTCTCACTTGAATGTCAAATATGTCTGTCAGAACAAAAATAACACCCAGGAGATTACATATGTAGACAGCAGTGATATCAGTTTATAAAATATAATAAGCAGAACATATTTTTTAATTTAGTTGTTTTTGTACACGCTGTATCTTGCTGTAGCATTGACAACAAGAAATTCTTTTACCAGAAAAACAGTATTTATAAATCCAAAAATATGGTTCTACTTGGAACTGGCCAAATACAAAATATATATATATTCTTATTTTAGTTATTTGGATGATTATTTTCAAATTTATTTTAGTTTTCATATATATCCAATCAGTACATTCCTTAAATAATAAATAATACCTTTTTAAGGAGCAATTTTCACCTGCTAAAATGTTGAAAAAATAGTGCATTAAGTATTTTGTTTGTTAAATACAAGAACTTGTAAAACTTTAGTAAAGTCACATATACGTGGCTAGACTTTTCTCCTTGTTAACTGGAATTCAAATAATATATATAAAAGACAATCTACCTTTTCTTCTATGTAGAAACACAAGGTGATCAGTCCGTTCTTCAGTTCATATGTTTCTTTTTAAGCATTAGCAGTAGTTAGTGGCTTTAGTACTGGTTAGTAGTTGAGACAATAGGGAGGAAAAATAGAATATAGTGTGGTTAGCATTTAGAAGATTTAGCTGATCTTTAGATATGCTTGATTTAGGAGATGCCAAATAGGTGCGACCAGGCTCGTCCACAGGTTGACTCGGATTGGTGAATTTA
The DNA here is from genome assembly GCA_006491835.1 of Architeuthis dux. NCBI lineage: Eukaryota > Metazoa > Mollusca > Cephalopoda > Oegopsida > Architeuthidae > Architeuthis > Architeuthis dux. The sequence goes on from VCCN01001303.1 coordinate 2,290,500, forward strand.
CCTAAAAGCATGACAAATTTGTGATGCTGAGGTTGACCTCAAGGTCAACTGTCTAGACAAGCAGGACGTGCTTCTAAAAATAGCACAAGCCAACTCCTGCTGTCCAGAGGTCATGACAGTATCTTTATTAATTTCTTAATTTTCCCTACTCATTAAGGGGAGTGTGTGTGCAAAATGTCAAGTTTCTACTATGAATGGTTAGAACTGGGCGAAGAATAGATAGATACATAATGTCAGAAGACATGAATAACATAAATACAGCAACAGTTTTTAAACCAATCTGTTGTGGGTAGCCATAATTAACTAAACCCAGCACCACTGTTTGGTGGGTAGTGGTGATTAATAATGATAATAATAACAATAATAATCTTCTAATAATAGATAGATAGATAGATAGACATATATAAATGTTAGAACACATGAATAACCTAAACCCAGCAACAGTGATTAAACCAGTCTGCTGTTGGTAGCAGTGATTAATTATTAATAATTATTGTATATGATTTATTTATTTCAATTATTTTTCCTTGACTTATATGCAGTTTTACATGGATATCCATAAACATTTGATTTATTTCCCCTAATATATACTCTTTTTTATTTTTAAGTTTTCTCATTTGTTGTGACTTGTTATTTTAATTCTTAGTTTCTGCTGAGCAAAATAGTTCTTGGAATTAGACTTTTGCAATGTCTTTGATTCTAGATCTGTGGTTTTGTGAAAAGCACTTCCTATCTTTGTTCATTGGTTTGAGAATTGGTTCAATGGCTGATCAAAATGAATTTAATTTCATTTTCTTGATTAATTAAAAGCAAAACCTTTGAAAACATGGCTACTTGATCTATGCATTTTTAAAAATGTTTTCTTTTGAATATGTTGGAACCTTTAATAAATACTGAATAATCTGAATATCAAGAAAAACTATTATGATCAAAGTACAGTAAAATTAAAAACTTGGTAACTCTGGATATAACAAAATGTTTTATACATCATAATTTTGATAAATTATCATCCTTGTCATCAGTTTTGTGGCATAGTGAACATAACAGCCAACAAAATCCTTTCATTTTACAATGAACTTATAATATTGCATTTGCTTGAAATCAAGTCAAATGCTGTTATTTAACTTTAACCATTTTGTTGCTCATGTAGAAGCCAAGTAATGAAAACTAATGACATTTGTTGCATATATAGCTCAATAGATAAAAAAAAGTAATAACTTGGAATTAAGAAACACTAAACACTTTTTGGGGAACTGCAGTTTATCCTTCAAAGGCCAAATTAAGTCCTTAAATATTACTATTATAATCACAAATGAATGTGTGTTTTAATGAATAATTTCTGATTGTTTTGGTTGAAGCTAAAGAGATGTAACTATTTTTATATTTGGAGTCATTAATTTAAAACAAATGACAAATTGGTTCATTAATATAAGGACTATTTTATCCCTGTTGTGCAGTACATTTGAAAGTATATATCAATAGCTATAGGTGAGCAAATGAGAAAAAAAAACTTGATCATGTTCTGAGTTGTTAAACAGTTTTAAAGTTGCAATCTCATGCAGAGAAACCATCAGGATCTCCAGGTTTTTGTCAGATCAATTTTAGAGTCGTGTCTTTATTTTTAAACATCTCAAATCAAAATTTTCTCACTTGAAAATAGAGCTGTTCAGTAGGTTTGCACCAACTGCACTCTACCCAAATGGCACTAGACACACATTTTGAACACTCTAATTAGGAATTTTTTAAAAAATCATATTTATTTTCTCCATTGTTTTGAATTATGGAATGTTCTTTAGCAACTATTTTTATAGATTTTTTTTTGCCATTCAGTCATGAAGCTTTTGGGAGAATTATTACAGAATTGCTTCAAGGAATGTTTCCTTTTAATCAATTTTTCTTTCTTTCCTTAACTTTCTTATTTTCTTTCTAAATGTTTAAGTTTCCTTCCTTCTCACCTTTCTTTATTCTATTTCCGCACTTTTCTTTCCTATTTTCATTTCTATCACATTTTGTCTTTATTTGTTGTTCTAGCATATCTTTTTCTTATTCTTCTTATTTTCTGCTTTTTTCCTTTATTTAAACCTTCTTCTACCTCTTTTTCTTTTCTCCTTCATTTAATATTCATTTTCTACAATTACATGCTCTTTCTCTCTTTCTTAATATTTATCTTTCTTTCTCTACATAAGTAACTTACTTTTTTTCTTTGTTTTATTTTCCACCTTCTTTTCCACCAACCATCCCCTCTCTCTCTCTCTCTCTCTCTCTCTCTCTCTCTCTCTCTCTCTCCCACACACATCTTTTTTGTCTACTCTTCTTTCTTATCACTTCTTACTAATGTTTATTATTTGTCATGAAGCATTTCTTTTTCTCTGCCATCAGCTCCTTTTTTTTCTTATCTTAAAAATGTTATGCTACTGGACATTGAAAACATCATTTGATGAAAAGCTGAATAATTTTGATAAGCGTTTTTCTTTAATTTTAAAACGTTTTGGCCTCATAACTTAACACAGGTATCATCAAAGAAAAATGTTCTTCCTTTTTTGTCATGTTATCATTTAAAATAAATCGATCCATCTTTTGAGACTGCTGTTTTGGGAAAATAGCTTGTTAAAAGGAACCAAGCCTATTTTACTAAAAATATAATTGTGCTGTTTATTTCTAGATAATTTTTATGATAACTTTTCAAAAAGGGACATGTAGGATTTGGTTTCCCAATTATTTCTGGACTGAAATCATTATTTCAGACTTTTTATTCCTTATCAGTGTTTAAGCTGTTCTATTCTGGATTTTATGATACAGGGACCACCTTGTAGAAACAAGAAATTTATACTTGTTTTTTTATCATGTGTCCTATCTTCTATCTCTGCTGTGCGTTATCTGTCCTCTCTGTTATCTGAAGTTGAATGAGGGGGATGTTGTATAATGTACAATTATTCCCACCAATTAAATGTAGCAGCTAACTCTTTTTGTCATGCCAAAATATTTATCAGGGAGAAAAAGATCTTTTTAGTTTTGTAATAGAAATGTTTCTAGAACTGAACAAAATCCTCTTTCCCAGCATTTTTCAACCTTGTTTGATGGCTATCAATCATTCTATTTTGAAAACTTTGAAATGACTCAAAAACAGAATAGAGACTTCGGTGTACAGGCTACAAGCCTTGTAGCCCACGCCAAAATCTTTCTTCTCTAACATTTCAATTCTTGAGTAAAATGAAGAAAGATTGGCAAACCTTGCTTTTAAAGATTTAATGTTTATGTGTATGGGTTGATACATGTATACATGTGTATATACATGTATACACACACTCTCACATATAGAGGTATACTCTGCTTTTACGAAAAGAGGCGAAAATCAAAAATAGCATTCAGTATTTGTTTGCAGTGAGCTGTTATGGAGGCAGTGCACACCTTCTTCTGTCTCCTACATACCAGTCTCTTGAACCTCGAACAACTTAGTCAAACATATCATCATCACCATTTTTTTGATCTGGGTATGCTCAAAAAAGTTTCCCATATAAATTAATGGTAATTGCTTCTGCGCTTTACGCCATTTTGGCTTATGAATGCTCTACTTTCGGATAGCGGGGAAATCTGTACCTATTAATCTTAGCTTAGTCTGGCAGAGGGCCATGATAGTTGATGATCAAACTCACAGCAGTTGTGTAGAATCTGCAAGACAAAGTTTCTAAACATTGTTTAATGTTAAGCACTCAACATTCAGACATATAAATTTGTTTTATCAGAGAAAAGCCTTAAGCAACAGATTTGCTTCTGTGCTTAATTAATTTGCCTTGAGCATCCTTAGACAAAATTAACTTGTAATCAGTGGCTGGAAAGATTTGCATGCAAGTCATTGTTCTTCTTCACATGAGTAATGAATTTAAATCATCATTTGGAAGAACAACTCCTACACACACCTTCTCTAATCACCAATATGCTTAATGGATATTTTGTAATTCTTCATAAATCTTGAATTGGATTTTGCTCTCTCGTTTTGAATGTTGCTGAAAGACCTATTTTTGGAAGGCAATCTAATCCTAACCTAATGAGCTTACCTATACATGTATGCTTACATATACATGTATGCTTATATATACATGTATGCACATTAAACATTTATGGAGCTGTTCACTACTGTATCAAAAAAGGGAAAAGAGCATGGATATACATGTTAACTCTCTAATTAGAAATTCAATTCATTAGTTGCACAATAACTATTGTTATACAGAGACTTGGTCTCTTTATTTGGCACAAGGTCACATTCATATAGTTCCCAGTAAGAAATAACCTTACTATGTGTAAGGCTAGTACATACTGTAATTATATTTGTCGCTTTTGATGTAGAAATAATAACAAAACTGTTGACTTTGATAGTTTATGTTTGTTTATAAGGGTGCAGCCATATTGAACAACAAAACTTAAAGTATAGTAGGGAGCATTCAGTGTCTCAATGAACATAAAGGGAGTAGTCAGTTACTTATGTTAAAGAATGAGTGTGCTAACACAACAGTACACTTACTATTGCCCAATGACACTAGCTATTATGGCCTTATTAGATTCTATAAATTAGATTGATCACTGAAACATGAAAATACTTTATAAAAAAATTCAGTATATTGGTTACTAAATGAAATATGAGACATTACCAATCTTTCTGTCTCTTTTCTTAATGCAGCCTGGCTCTGACATAGCTTCTCGATTATCCTAAATCTAATTTCTTTAAGTTGATTTAACCCTTTTTAAGAATCAGCAGTGATTTTACATCATGTCTGTAGTGTGTTGCAAGTTTTTATCAGGTATTCAGAGTAAGTCTAGGTTAATCAAGTCTTTTGGCAGGAAGTAATCAAGCAAAATACCTGAAAGCGACCATTAAATGTTTTTTTCACATAAGATACAATATGATGTTGGGAAACAATTTAGTGGTTTGAGCACTGAGATAGTTTAAGCCAAGTCTTTCTCAAGTCGATAAATGCAACATTCTTAAAAGACTATGGTTCAATCTTACTTGAGTCTACATTGTGCAATTCATCAAGAAATGTTTTGTCATACAACCAAGAGAAGAGTTATCCATTGTATTGCCCAGTCACTTGTTATAAGGCCGAAGAAATTGGTTTAGTTGGAGAAAAGTTTAGTGAGATGAGTCCTGATTGTATAAGATTGATGTATTTAGGCTAGGCTGATTGAAGGAATCCTGGTTTGCTATTCAGGAATTGTGCCCCAGGTGTAGAAATTGATGCCATTGCTGATTTGGTCAAAATGACTATTCTCTGCTTGTTTTACAGTGTTTCTATAGTTTGTTATACTATGATGTTATCGCAAATTTTACAGCACAATCTCTTAATCAGTGAAGTGTTTTATCATTTGAGTCACTAAACATAAATTACATTATCATGACAATCTAGTTATACAAAATTCTCAGTTTTGAAATATCTTTTTTTTTTATTTTTATGATGAAACTCTCAACATATGAAAATTAAAAATGTCTAGACTAAAATTTAAAAACAAAACTTAGAAAAGCAACAAACTATTTTTTCTGACAATTTTATCAAGCTCATAATTTTGTGTCAAAATTTATTCGGCTTTTTTTAGCTGATTTGTCTGTTTAGCAATGACACATCACAGTTGAAATTTGTATAAGCAATTTGTTGATGACTTAAGCTTACTTTCTTCCTTCTTCAAGGAACTTTCAACACATTTGGCAAACATTGATAACAGAGCAAAGTGCAATATATATATATATATATATATATATGATAATTATAATGATATTTATTAGTTGAGAACATATATTTGCCTGGCGCCGGTGTGAGCAACTGCTAAATGACTGGCCTGAATCATAAACGTAAATAAAGAAACGAGATCCGTGCAGGGATTGAACCTGCATCTACCTTGGAAGCAATCTTATACACAGGTTCTGCTATACCGATTGAGCTAACGAAACTCTCATGAATTACCTTCTTGCGTCAACATTCACCAAAAGTGGGCTATTAAAAATTCTTCTGTGAGCATGATCGAAATGTACACTTGTCCCCTCTAGGTATATTTCAGAAGTTAATATTATCCATAATTGATTTAGGCTGCTCGTTTAACAGTCGCTCACACCGGTGCTTTAAAAGAATCAGTCTGCTATTTGGCTGCATCATCCATTCTTAAAGTCGTCTACATTTTCTGATGAAAGTTTTCAAGTGAAAAGTTTATCATTTCTAAACCCTTAAATTTTGTGAACCAACAATTTATTACAACATTTGCTCATAGTAGCTGATAAATACTTCAAATAAATTCATTTGTCTTTTCATCTGTAACTTCTTTATTGTGTCATTGTTTTCTGATCATCTAAAATAGTGGTCAATACTACAACAAACCATTGCCAAGAAGAAGAGCAAAAGACTAGGAGTATAGTACATTTTCAATTCTCTTTTCTAGGTCCTGGCAAAGGTTTTCCTTTCATTGGCACTATACACTGGCACTCATATAAAGTTGACATTCATAGCTTTCAGTATAGTACTTTGCCAGATTTGTGCCTTTTTATCTAACGTTTGTGCTGATCATTTGAAAAATAACATTCCAAACAAGATTTCATTGAGCCTTTTTTTCCCTACTGGGCAGCTTCCCAAATGTTTCCTAAAAACTTTGTCAGTGAAAGAGAAATAAAATTGACCTCTTTACCATGCAATCTCCACTAATACTTGTGGACTCTAAAGAAAAAGTTATTTGCATTTGATGCTGGGAATAATTTCATGGTTTCAGTACTTGGAATATTTGAGCCAAGTCTTTGATTGGTAGAAGAGCTGCAAGTTTTGTTCCTAAAACTCTCTCAATAAAACTGTCATGAAAATGATTTCTTTACTAGATACTTATAACCCATGATATCATGGGTAGGACATTTTAAACATCAAAACCTTTGTTCACTCTAATGATTACATATATAGTGACATAGCAAATGTAAAAACTCTGTATAGCAGATGCCAACATTTCCATCATTCATTTAGCATGTGCACAAATATACCAAATATAATATGAATTCAAAAGGTTGATCATTTGATACTTATCTGTGGTCTGATAGAAAATGTATGGATAATATTAACTTCCGAAATATGCCTAGAGGGGATAAGTGTACATTTCGATCCATCTCACAGAAGAATTTGATGAGTGTTGATGCAAGAAGGTAATTCACAGAACTATAAAGGAATAAAAATCCTTATGGTTACATTAGTGTTTAAAAAAGGAATTCACTGATTTAACAACTGAATTTTGCAATTTTTTACTTTGTTTGAGCAAATTCTGACTCTCAAAATCTGTATGTTGTACAATAAAAATCAAAAAGAAAGGGATTGACATTTATCAGAAATTCATGCAAGCATTATTAAAAGACAGTACATGTATAATTTTCAAAATCTTTCTAATATATGATCGAAAATACTTAAAAGAAATATGAGATTATATTGGAGAGTGTATCAAAGTTTAGGGAATGTTACATAAAGTGAGGCTTTCATTTAATGCTCAATCCTGGGTTAGGGTTAGCTCAGTCAAGTTGTAGATATCTTATAAAGTAAAAACAAAAAATCAACACTCGATAGAAACCGTCACTTCACCAATATATTTGGGGGTGATCAACTAAGAAATTGGAAAAAGGGATGATTAATGAATAAGTTACTTCTCTCACATTTTGTTGGTCAATGATCACTAAAAAAAGTCTGTATTTTCAAAACACAAGTGGACACAAACTAGTAAGGACTTTATTATATACACTATACAAAGGTTATAGTAATCATCTTCAGTCAGACTATAAGTTGGAATGGAGTTTAAACCTGCAGCAGCCAGTCTTGTTCATGCAAGAATTCTCATATCAGATTCTTTTGAGAAGACAAGATTTGTCAAGTATAAAGAAAAGAATTCAATATGTTTTGCATTTAAACTCTTCAACTCCAGGACTGTATCTTGGTTCATAGCATTTTATTAAAGAATAAGTACACAGTACAAAATGGACCTGCCTAAATATTGCAGTAACAACTTTAGAAACACAAAGAATGTGTTCAGTTCTCCAAACAAATCTATGAATCTTAATGATTCTTCCCAGAGTTATAGAAAATATAAGTACACAAGATAATTTCAAAATGCAAACGGTTTTATCCAATTTTGTTCCTATAAATCTCAGCTGATTAATTCTTTGAATCAAATTCAATGAGTCTGGTTTTGTTTATTCATCTTATTTTGATAAATTTAATCACAATCTCAGCGACAGCTCTCAGAAATCCAAAAATACTCACTACATGCAACATAATTGGCACTATTCACAATATTCTGAAAAAAAAACAATCGCCAATTTAAAGTATTCAGTCAAATTCACGCAATCAAAAGAAAGTAAGAAATATGGGAGTTAAAGACTTAAAGCCTAAAAGAAATTCAGAAGGAAAAGAATTAATGCATCCACAAATTTAATTAAGCTTCCCAAAGGTGAAGTTGTCCCATCTTTAAAACTTCAAAGGAATGTTTTAACCTACTTCAAGAAGACATAATGTCAGAGAATAAATTTCTTTTTAAATAAAGGATTTGCACTATCTGCTGAGAAAAAAAAGACTTAATTCTAAAGTGAGTCAAGATTAGAGAAGTGAATTACATTTTTATTGGGTGAGTTAAATTTACTCGTGTGCATAAAGATAAGAGCAGACCAATTTCATGAGATAGCATCAGCTGTACTTGTAAATCTTCTTCTGGGAAGAAACTGCATTCTTCTACCTCAAATTTCATTTTAGGACATGCAGAGCTTTCCAACAAGACTACGTTAGATATGAAATTACTGCTTGAATCTAAAAAATACAGATTTTTATTACGTTGACATATCTTTACATGAGAAAAGTATCTGCTACTCATACAAAGATATTTCGATCTAATGTCTGAAAAAGTCAATTTTGGTATTGTTATAACAACTGAACAGTTATTTACCTTAACATCTCCTGATTTCCAGGGATGGAAGGGGGAGGGGGTTACAGCATATACCTACCTCTCAATTTCCAGGTGTTCAATCTCTACTAATGGAGACATTACCATATACCTAGTTCCCAAAACCAAGCCTTACTGTATACCAAATTCCCAAAACCCATTTCTATCACTGCTGATTACTGAAGACTGCTTGCAGAGTATTGATGAGTTCTTCATTTCTACAGTTGGTTAGTCTTTGTGTTGAAAAGATACTGAGTTAGTCTTTAGTTCTCGTCATAACTCTCTGATATTGGCATGTGGGTGAGTAATTCGGGCATTGTGTTTCTCACCGTAGAAATGATATCCAGAAAAACTGTTTTTTGCAAAAAGATACGTATATATCCATTGGTTTGGGGGTGGCCCCAAAGAAGGGCTTTGAAATGATGTCTATTGATTGGATAGACATCTCTTTGATGGATTAGAAGAGATGAATGTTGACATTTGAATTTTCTGTGCTGTTATAGATTTGTAACTTGAAGTAAAAGTAGGATAAAACTGTCCTCACAACCTCTCTGTAGGTCCCATGTATTTATTACAAAGATGAAGGTATTAGTCTGGATAAACTCAAATATGCTACTGATAGATCATTTCACAGTATTTAAAATAAGGAGTTTGTTTACTATGAAAATAAAATGTATATGTAATTAAGAACACTGTTGTAATTTGAAACTAAATTACCTTACACACAAATTCATTAATCTTATAATGAAACAATTCGTTTTTATGTCATTTGCTCTTAGAACTTTTATCCTCAATTTTAAATGTCAAAAATATAAATCAATTTGATAGAAAATAAATAGAATTAAAGATTAAATGGAGACTTTGTTCTTTAAAAAGAATTATGCACACCAAAATGTCTCCTAATTTTCTTTATTCTTAATTTGGTTCATAGAAGATGAGTTAAAAGAGAATTTCTGTTTGATCTTTTGGTCATTCCTTTTTATCTCTCTCTATACTAAATATATCACTTAGGATTTCTTTTTGCGCTTAGTGACATGTAGATGGCAATGTTTAGACTTAATGTCACAATCAGAAAAGATAAAATTCAAAGAATGCTGAAAAACATAACAAAATAAGTCTCTAAAAAGAAGTCCATCCAGTTTGAATTTAATTGATGGCAAATGGCAATAAGTTTCTCTTCTGTTATGCGATTAAAAAATTCCAGTCCTCACTGTAAGATCTGTTTTGATGATATATAGCCTGCTTAGTATTCTCACTTGGTGGTTACAATTTTTTTAGTTCAATTAAGTTGCTTTTCGTATTACAATTGAGATGCTTACCTCGAAACGACGTTTCTAGGATAGAAAAATTTCTTTCTACAGGATTGATAAAATCCTGGTTTAGTTTCAATTTCTATTTTCATTCTTTTTCGGCTCAAGTTTGCTCTTTTAATAACATGTGGAAAGATGCGTTTATTTTCCCTTTCAAACTTATATGGATTTAGGAACTCTCTGACTGAAATAAATTCATAGAATTTGTCTTAGTTTTAGAGTTTTTCATTAAAAGGTTAGGTGTTTTAGTAAAAGCAAGGAAAAAGCAATTGCTCCCTGGTTTCTAGCATATTTGGATCTATTAGGGTGCACAATAAATATAACTAAGAGATTTTCCCCATCTATATGTGTAATTACTACATCCTTTCTTTAGAATTGTTATTGTCATAGTAACATTTTGAAATAGTAACGGCATCAGTAAGAATTTAATTATCCACCTCATTTTTCTCATCAACATTATTTCACTATCGTAGGAATCACAATTTTTGCTCTCATGGAATCATTATTACAGTTACTATATAAAAGATCTTATGAAACCTTTGAAAAATAGTTACTATCATTTTCATCACTTTTATTATTATTTAATTCTCAACATAGAAAGAATTTTTGGTGGGTTATTATTGGAAAACTGTTATCATTATTATTCATATAAATTTTTATTGTAAAATTTTATAAGTTGCTTGAAAGTTTCATGGAATTGTTTTGCCTTAAGCTATGTTCAATTTCTCTACTCTTGATATATATTTCAAATAGTCAAAACCTTTCTTTTCAAGTCTGAATTGCTTAGGTTTTGTGACCACAAGTAATGCTCATAAAATTATGACTTTCACACTGGCCTCGCACCGGATACACAAAAAAAAACAACAAAACAATAATATCAAACAATCTCTATTTATCTTTGAAATCTTTCTGTCTCTTAACTGCATATTTTCTTTTAGAAAAAAATCAATAATACTAAATAATAAAAATAAAAGTAACAGAAATTAGTCAATTGTCTTTTCATTTCATTCCATCAACCATCCAACCAATCAAGATTTTCTCCAATTGCCAATATGGTAAATACATTTTCTTTCCATACCAGGATATTCTACCAGTCGTTGTTACTGCATGTATTTCACATTGCATTTTAACTCGAAGTGTTCACTTCACTAATCCTCTACTTATTGTCTTCTTTCTCTCTCTCCTTATATATTTTTTAAAAAAACTAATGTGTCTTTGTTGTTTTCCTTCCACAAAGAGTTACATAGAGAGGTCAGTCAGCTCAATACTGATCCTGTACTAATTGGAACTAAGTTTTTCACGAATGCTAGTATAATGTGCATGTCCATACCTATGATTGACTGTATTGCACTGAAGATGTTGTATCTCTTTTTTTTTGTTTTCTTCCTCATTTACACTATGCAACCTTTGCCTGGGAATTAGCTGCTTCAACTAAACTGGATCGCTTATTCAAAATCCAAAAAGACTGGTAAGAAACATTACTCTGGCTAATGCTGCACTTCTGTATCAAGCATTTGGAAACGGTGGAAAAATTTCTCCAATTTAATATTTATATACAGATATCTATATGTGAATTTCCAGTTTTTTTTTTATTGAATTCACAATGGACAATTCATTTGCTCACCATTCAAACTAAATCCATCCAACTGATTTTTCATAGCGCTTCATTTTGAACTTATTGCGACCAAAGTACATCCCATAATTTCTTAGCATTAATTTTCCATTTACAAAAAGATGAACAAGAAATATTTCGAGAAATTGATTTTCTCTGACGAAACATTAAGACCTTTTTTAAAATTTGAACAGATGATAGAACATTACTTTCAACTTATTTAAGACATTTTCTATTTATTTTTGTTCAGAAAGCACTCTGAAATTATTTTCATTTAATATAAAATTAACTGCTCAGATAAAAAATATATTTCTGTACACAGTCAATTTATCTTCTTTTATGTAAATATTGTGATTGCTTCAAAGAATTTTGAACCAGAACTTCTTCAACACATCAAAAACCAAAAAATATCTTCAATTTGACTGTTGGCTTAACAGTTATAAAATGTAAAAATGACCTAAGCATCACAATAAAAAGCAACAAAAATAAGATGAAAGAATAAGTCCAAAGAAAAAAATTAATAACAAGCTTTTGGACAACCAAAGATTATTATGTCTACTACTTCTAGGTGTATTGGAAAATCTTGACTCAAAATCCATGTTTATACCAATACGAGTTGTTGAAAAAAAATACCTCTACTGATTTGCAACAACCTCCATGTGGAAATATAAGTATCTTCATAATTTTTAAATGCAACAGAACTGTTTTCATAATCCTACCTCATTCTTAACTAACTGCATTTGCATGACAAAATATTAACATTGTAATGTTTTCAAAATCTACTAAAACACTAATATGCTTAAAAAACAAAGAACTTTTTATCAAATTTGACTAGTTTTTACCTTCATCCTAATTTCAGTTGTTTTTATACAACTTATTAATCTGGGCCACTGTTTCTATGGCAATGAATTAATAAGTTGTGTAAAAACAACTGAAATTGGGATGATGGTAAAAATTAGTCAAATTTGATAAAAACTGTGTTACAATACTTCATCCAATAATAATAAAGATTGATTTAAAAAAGAACTTGTTGGCTTTTCTTAAAATATTTGAATTTCTTGTAAGCCGTTTCTCTTGAGGATAAATAAACCCTGTAAGGAATTTCCCAGAAAGTTCAAACATTTTCACAGATTATGATTTTTTTTTTCTTTGAAAAAATATTGTTGTCTACTCCTTTCTTAATTAAGGAATATTTTTTTAATATTTTTTTAATTTCTTAGACTTTTATTAATTTTTTTAGAAGGATTACAAGTTCAAATCTCTTCAGAGGCTTATTATTTATTTCTGATCCACACTGCTTACTAATGATCATGAAATAATGATCTGGGAGTTGTGATAAAAAGCAAAAGAAATAAGATGAAAGAAATACTAGTAAAAAATTAATAATAATTCACAATGTTTCATCTAAGAAATTTGAATAATATTATAACTAATACTGCAAATGTAAAATGTAAACAAAAAAGATGGCAGTGTATCAAGCGTTCAGGGAAAATAAAGAAAGCCTATATGGTTAGATATGAATAACTGTAACTGGTTGTCTTTGTAGCCTAATCAGTAAGGCAGCTGCCACAGGCTCCTGAGAATGAGGAATGCTAATTCTAATCTCACTGAAGGCATATTCTTTATTTCTTTATTTCTGATCCACACTGCATACTAACAATTGTGGAATGACAATCTGAGAGTTGCAATAAAAAGCCAGAGAAATAAGATGAAAGAGATCCTAGCCAAAAATTAATAACTAATATATAGTAAATACATTCATAAGAAGAGAAGATACAATGCAAGGGTTATTCTGTTCCTTGAGATATTCAACATATTTGCATTACCAAATATACTATTTTTCTAAAAAAGATAACATTTTATTCACATGTTTATGGTTCTCAAGAACATACATACAACTTGTAATGTTTTGTATGTAATTATTCTGTAACATTTACCATTAATTTAAAATCATTAAATAAAGTACATATAGCAAATTGTGTGTTTATTTTTAAGATGAAAATCGAATATGAGCAGGCAATTACTTAAATCATAATACTTACTTTACATCTTTCATCTAAACAAGAGATATAGTCAAAATTGCATCCTTTTTACAACTACCTATACAATGACATCCAACTTATTTTTATTAATTTTCATGGACACTAGGTTAGGAATAATATGTTTTAACTACATGCATAACAACCAGTCAGTGTGTTTAGTAACAATATTTTTACAAAGTAAAATAATATCATAAAGCTGTAGAAATAAGTTTAAACATTTTCATTCTACAAAAAAAAGGATGTTGAGTCAAGCTCAGCACAGCGGATCACTCCTTTTAAAAAGATATGTCCATAAGCTAAAATCTAAACTTTATTTTCAATAAACTCTGAGCCTGTCTATATCAGGATTTTGGAAACTAAACTAACTTTAGCACAAAGCCTCATCAATAAAACACCCTTCTATTTACTTATTTTAGTTCAAAGTCATTCATGAAAGCAGAGCTGGCACCTGGGACCTACAGACCCTGCAACTGCTAAACGATCTAAAAAATAATCTTAATAAATCTAAAAAATAATCTTTAAAAAGATTGCAGGGTTGGCCCAGTCGAACCTAGTGCCACTGATGAAAGTAATTGGTAAAGACCGAACTGAATCCCAATGGCTAAATTAACCAGAACATTATCCAATGCATGACTGAAAAGGCTCCAAATTCTTATCTTTTCTCATCAAACTTGTATTATAACAAATTAAAACTGCTAAATGTATCAAGTGGTTTCACAGAGTATCAGACTATGATGGGTATGAACTCAAAACATTTTTCAAATTTTTGTTTTTATTCCAGAAGATTTATTTCATTTTACAGTTTTTTTTTTTGTTGCAAAGAAATGATTTACAGTTAACATGGATCTTGATTGAAACAATTTGTTTTTTTGGAAGTATCTACAAAAAACTTTAAATCTATGAAATACGACTCACACTCATACAAAATTATCACTTTTTAATAGTGCTATGGAGAGTTTTTCCACCGTTCTCGCAGAAAATAAAACAAATAGGAAAATATTTGTTTCTTTCAGACTTGTTGTTTTATCAGGTAAGCATTTAGAAACATGTTTTGTTTTCAAAATCAAGTTTGAAAGTTATTACATGATATTTAATGTGTAGTCGATATTGCATATTTTATGGCTATTTTGCTTTTTGTCTGTCTCTTTGTGCTTCTATTACAGTCTGTGAATCATTTAAATAGTTTCAAACCTTATTTTCCAATGATTATTATTTTTTCACTTGATTTGAAACTTTCTAATCTGAGAAATAATAGTTTATGACTGGAATGTTAAAAAAATGATAAAAATATTAGCATCTTAGAATCTGAAAAATAAGTATTTGGTAGTGTAAAAGTTCGACAAATAATATTAAGATGATCAAGAAGGATAGGTGGTAGCCTTGACACCAACAAAAACAACGATTCCATTTGACTCTAATTGACTCAGAAACGTTCAAAAACTGAAAAAGATATTCTTTTCCTGATAAAAGTCAGTTAGTCCTTGTGGAGTTTCAATTTTTGTTCAGGAATTCAGAGCAAGCACTAAATTCATTTAGCTGGAATCTTTCAGAGAAAAGAGAATTTGTTGTGAAAATAAAACATTTTGCAGAGGAAAATGTTTGATTTTGTAAAAATATATTCACATTACTTCAGATTAGCCAACTTATTCAGATTTAGAAACCGCCTTCTAATCCTAAAAATTAATCTTTATGTTGGCCAATAGTATTTCATCTACTTCATTCAATTGAATATGAAACTAAAAATAAAGATAAAATGCGAGAAAGAAATGGAATTTGTTCATATTTGCTATTGTGGACTATCAAAGCTAAAAGTGTTAGAGATATTCCTTTACCACTTAGTTTTTAAGAGAAGGAATTTCTATTTGAATTCACAGTCAAATGGGAACCTTTCAATACCAATATCAATGAAAAACTGTTGGCCATTTGGTGTTAAATCTAAATGAGACCACATATAAAAGTTCAATAAAAACAGCTCCTGTGAAAGACAAATAGCAAATGATATGTATCTATTAAATATACTGAACATAGGTGATTTCATTATCTTGTTGCGATAAAAATACATTATTTTAGGAAAATTAATGTGTTGTTAATGAAAATCAATGAATTCAATCTAAATGCTGTTAATAGTTCATGAAAGGTAATCCCCTTTTCTATGGAATTAATTCGGATTCATAAGGAGAACTAGACATAACAGCTCAAATCTTTGCCAGATTTTACTTCAAATATATAAAACCAGCTCCATATGAGCCACATTCTTCTTATGGTTGATGCTTATAAAATTCTCCTTAAATACAACCGTATACAGACAGGAGAACATTGAATATTTCTCTGTGGATAAGGAATGGCAATAAAATTAAATCTCCAAAGCATTCCAATAACATCATGAATTGCAAGCCACATTTTTCTTCTCATGTATCTTCTTTTATTAAACATTTATCTCTACAAATACCAGGATTCTTCATTACATCTCATTCAGGGAAACATGCAATAACCTTTCCTTTAGCCAATTGAATACTGAATCATCATTTATAAGCACACCAAGGGGTAATGATACCAACTTTAGCCATATATAGCTCTTCAATTTTCCAGCAATTTTTCACTAAACCAGGTATATCCTTTACAGATGATTCTGTCTGGCAGGAGAGTATTATTAACATTCTTCTTCAAGTAAATTATAAATGAGATTGCTTTTGTGTTCTATGAAGTAATTTATCATGGGTGAAATTCATCCTTCTCCTTCTCCACAAAACCAATAGTCAGTAATGAAGTATTACTTCTAACCACAACCACAAGCACATCACTGTGCAGTTTTATTTCTCGTGTTCCTCTGATTCATTTGGGTAGAATTGATTTAAACTAAATTTTAATTTCAGTTTATCCTCATGTATCATGGGAAACCTCTGATGACACTTTAAGAAGGCATACTGTTTCTCATCAGTTGCAATGATAAAATTGCTAATGAAAATAACTTACATTGGTTTGTGAATCATTTTAGAAATGTCAGTTATTACTCAGCATTTGTTGTAAAGTTAGTTAAAACTAACTTCATAAAAACATACAACTAAAATTAGAATCGCAGATTCTTTTTAATTACAAAAAAACAATTTTGGATTATTTCTAATTTTAAGATTGGTATTTATTTCCTGACTCTTAAATTGTTTCTATGCTTCAAAAATCCAACATTGTAAGAAAAATAATAAGAAAAAATAGAAATAATTTTTAATTGTCAAAATGTTTTTGTATCATTGGAAACATTAATGACTCATTAAAGGGTGATTAACAGCTTATTGATAGTTCTCTGATGTCCTTTAATTGTATATTATTACAAAAATGGAGATATACATAAATCAACAAGCAGTTAACAAAAAAAGGTTGAAAACAACTAATAGCTTTTAAATATTAAAAAATATTTATAGAAGTGATGTCAACCATTCCAAAATCATAAAGTTGTCTGTCTTTGGCCAACTTTATTTCCTCACTAGGAACCTGGTTTGTTAGACACAATATTAATTTTGAATCTGGATTAATTAAGCAAATTTTATTTTTTCTTATTTTATTCCTTATAAAATCTATGTCAAGGTGAGCCAAATTCCATTAAAAGATTTTACTTTTACTTAGCCTGAAGAAAAAGTAGGCATGGGGGTAAATTGTTATTAAATAATTGTTTTTGAAGAGAAGATATAATGGTGTCATTATCTAAATTAATGAAACTGTTCATAGTGCAGAGCCTGATTATATCTGCATTTTTAATTGTATTGTGGTTTATAAAATATTTTTACATGAAAATGATCAAAAAGTGTTTTGGTGGTACAAAATTTTTAAATACGCATAATTAACAGATTAATTATATATAGACCCATATCTATTTACAACATATATTTATGACACCAAACAAAATATTTCCTGAAAAGCTTTTTTTGTCTGACACTTTTCAGAGGATTGAATATCAGAAAGTAATCCAGATTTGAAAGAAATATTGTTTAGAAGATTTGAAATGACAGCATGACATCTTAAATCATGATGCCTTTGATTATTGTTAAATGCTAATTATGGATATTTTAAAATATGAAAATCATAAAAGATTTGAGTGATGTGAAAACAAAAGTTTGGGCTGAACTGAAAGAAAAGAAGTTCAGGTTGAGAAAATTATTGATACTAAAGTACCAAAATTGAAATGTAAATAAAATTTTTTTATTTTCTATAGTTTTGAGAAGGGTCATTAATATTCAAATGGTTCTTCGGACGATTGAACTCCTTCTTGTTGTTTGTGTTGTAAACACAATGTGAGAGAGAAAGTCCAGATTATTGACAGAGAATGATGTTGGAAGCAGAGAAAAATCAAAGAATCAGCTAATATCAACATGTCGACTGAATGCATTAGTCAGACAAGTGCAGAGTTCAACCCGATGTGGCTTCCACTTCTCAATAAATTTAAAACCCGACAAGACAATGACACAGAAACACCTGGACCATGCGTTATAAGAGTTACCCCCTTTAAAAATAAAAACTTCTGTTTACCCCATCACACTCGGATTTTACACCTGAAGAAGGCTGAAGAATGGATCGACTGAAACGTTGTATTTACAACACAAACAACAAAAAGGAATTCAATCATCCAAAGGACCATTTGAATAAAAACTTTGCTTATTTTATTTATTTATTAAAGAACACAAGCATCAGTGATATAATAAAAGAAAGTGTTCAATTTGATGAGGGATGAGAGTTATCTACCAGACAAAAATCAATAAAAGATTCCTTCTTTTTGGGGAATTATACTTTCACTTTTATGACAGAGCACCAACCTTGAGGATGTGTGGGTTTTTCAAGAGAAAACTATAAACACCAGTAATACAATAAAGTTACAAGAGTGATCACAGATAGAAGTGACTCCGATTCTTAATAAATAACAATCATCAGCCGGCCTTCAGCAATGACCTTTTAAAAAAAAAATTCTTGTCACAATCCTGTTTGTGTCTTTTGAAGTAACAATTCATGAGGAATTCTTTGTGCAACCTTTTGTCCTGCTGAATTCAGATGTTTCCACAGTGCGAACATCATTTCCGAGGCTGCCAAACACAAAAAGAAGCTGGTATTAGCATTTTCATCAGAAAGGTCACCAGTGTCATGGCATGAAAGTAAAATCTTTTTCCATGACAAACTAGGGACCCTGATAATGCCCACATACAACAAGCATATACATATATTATAGTATATACATTGTGAGGCAAACGAGCTATAAGAGACTAATATATCCATAAAAATGGACATATAATAAAAATATAATTTACAAATGTAAAAATGAAAAAATGTCTTTTGTACAGGTG
>VCCN01001303.1:2340794-2356397 GCA_006491835.1 Architeuthis dux
ATACATCTGTTTTAATAGGTTGACATTCTTTTCTTATTGTTTTTACAACTAAAAATCTAAAATAGTTACACAAATTGTACTGATAAGACACATTATGCTTTAATCTCAGCCATGAAGAATGTATCTGTGTTTTAACAGATTATGGTATAATTTTCAGAATATAGCTGAACTATAGAAACTACATTTTGGAACTAATTAAATCTCAAAATATCTGAAAGTTCACTTTTATATGACATGCAATCTTTCAGTTTTTAATTATATTTTCATAAGCAATAGCCCACGAATAAAATGATGTTTTTCATGTTTTACAATCTCCACACAAAAGGCTAAATTTTCAACATGCTGATATTTCAAAGCAGTTGTTGTTTATGAGTTTGTATAAACTAACAAAATAATTTTAATTTTTCCTGAACCATTTAGGTTTTGTAAACAAGTGAAATAGAATTCGCTTGATTTGTCCTTTTTCCTTAGAAACTGGCCTTATGTCATTTTTGTAATTATTTATGATCATGTTTAACATATTTTTTGCTCTATTTTCTTCTTCACCTAAAATAGGTGAAGAAGAATATAGAGCAAAAAATATTTATACGATTTATACACTTTCTACAAAATATTTATACATATTTATACACGTGTATGGTGCAATAACAAACAAATTAGAGCTATAATTGGTCAAGTTATTTAAAAAGGGAATTGTAATGAAATAACAGAAATATAGTCATAATGTAGGAATAATTCATAAAGTATTATTTTAACTTTCAGATGGAATCATTCTTCAGAAATCTTAGATATGTTAAAAGCATAGTTGAGAATGAACTGACATTAGAGGGTACAGATTTTTTTCATCTTTTTGTGGATTTTGGTCTTTTATTCTGTGGAAATATCTTAAGCCCTTGACACATTTTTTTTGATGTTTTAAATTGTTGTATTAAAAGTTCCACTTATTCCATATGTATCTATTAAATCGTTTTAAAATATTTTTTCTCCCCTCTCTCTCTCTCTCTCTCTCTCTCTCTTTCCACCCCTTTTAATTTTTTTTATAAGCAAGAATTGTTGTTGAGGTTTTTATAGAAATTATTCATGCCCCAATATTAAGTTATCTCTTCAACCAAAATTCCCCGAAAAATTATCCAGAGCTAACTTTAATATCTATCCACATTGTCATTTCGGCCCGCCCAATCTTCATGTATGCTTGTCCTTGCATTTTGTGTTTATTTAATGATTTAATACCCTGTATCACTTAACAGATTCTCATTTGGTTATGAAGAGAAACAAAAATGATATAATTTCCATCATTTATACTCAATTCTGCCACTGCATGATGATATACTGACCAAACAGCACAATTTTCATTGACAAGACAGGCGCAGAATATTATAAAACATTTGATTTATGATACTTCATTTTTAACTTAATATAGAAGCATATTTAATTTATATTTAATACTAGCATAATAGCTGTTAAAAATGATAGGATTATTTACGTATGGATCGGCACTTCTGCCTAGGATCAGAGTATCTGTGCACTCTGCCAAGGATCAAAGAGTTACTCTCCAGCCCTCAGCCTAAGATCAATATAGTATCTGTGCACTCTGCCTAGGATCAACGTGTCACTCCCCAGCACTTCTGCCCATGATCAGAATGTACCACTCCTGGGCAAAAAAAATGGGCCCTATGTATATGTATATGTATACAGTGTTGCCAACTCAAAATATATTTTCGCTATAGTTTGACTGCCAAAAAGCACTAAAAAGCACTAATTGTTTGTTAACTAGCCAAAACTGGCCAAAAACCACCAAAAACATACTAAATGGCCCACAATGGCCAAAATGTTTAAGCTCAAATGCGTTAATTTAGCCAAAACAAGAAACGCACTAAATGTAACGCAAAACGCGTTAAATCAGCAACACTGTATGTAAATGGGTTTGGCTCATTTTTGGGGCCAAGGAGTGTAGTATCTGTGCATTCATTGAAAATTGTTGCACACAAAAAATATATTTATATATATATGGATACACATTGCATTTTATATATATGGATATTTAATTTATTTTTGCATCCTAATTTGATTCTGTGCCTTAAAATGATGGATTCTGGCCAAAGACTAGAGGGCAATTAGAATGTATTTATCTAAATGCAGAAAAGTTTATTTGAATCTGGAATTGTGTTTAGACTACGTATAAGTGTTAAAAAGAAAAAGAAGGAGATCTAACACCAACATCCTCTCTTGATATTTACTAAGCTCAGATTACAACGAGGCCAAATGAATGAAACTACAAGTAGGAAGATTGTGTTGTGCCAATCTTTCTGACTGCCTTGATAATCATCAATCAAAAGCCTAGAATTTGACCTGGGCTCAAACCCCACTCTCTAGCACCACTGGGAAACGCACAACTATACATATCCGTCTTACTTCATATTATTCATATTAGAAACCTTCAACCAAAACTGTCAACATCAACATAGGTTTCTTCAGTTTTTAAGTTGGTCTGGCTGGTTATGTATGTATCACATGCACAGGCTGCACCAATGGAGCTAGAGGGCTGAAAATTTAAACATGTACTCCTTATCTCTAGAAGATACGTTTTTTTGTTTTTTGAAAATTCCCCCCAAATAAGTTTTTAGTGGAGGGTTCAATTTACAATGTAAGTTTAAACTAAATCGGTCCCTTAATTTGTATCTGGCAGTGTTCAAGTGTGTTTTTTTTTAACATTCTGACTTTTCTAGTGATCACTGCCCAACAAAAGATGAGAGAAGTAACTTATTCATTGATCACCCCTTTTACCAATTTTTTAATTGATCACAAAAGACATTGGTCATGTGACGGTTTCTATTGAGTGACTAACCAGACCTACTTATGAAGTTTTTAATTTTATTAAAATAAATTTAATAAAGATTTTTTCTTCTCTTTACATGATCTGCTTTCAAAATGAATTCTGGCCAAATGTAGACTGACTTTTAGCTTGCATTAATTAAAAACAAAATACAACAGTTGAAAAATAAACTAGCATTCCAAGGGAAATTATGAATCACTGCCACCTATATATACTTCTTCTTTCCTTGTAAATTAAACAGTGGTGGTGGGCAGTGATCACTAAATAGTACAATCTTTCAAAAAAACAAGTGAGAATGCTGCTGGACACAAACTTGTGTGGATCTTGTGTGGATCTTGTGAGAGTCCTTATTTTTATATTTGAATACTAAATGGAATATACCAGGAATTATTAATATTTAAAAATCATCATGCCTTTCCTCTCATCTATAAAATGGAACCACAACACAAAGCATTCAAAGAGTTGTTGTAAGTCATCTCTACACTCTACATCTCTGCACTCAGTAAAACCAATGGTCTAGATATTTTCTATTGTTTTGAGAAGGGTCATTAACATTCAAATAGTTCTTCGGACAATTGAACTTCTTCTTGTTTGTGTTGTTAACACAATGTTTCAGCCAATCCATTCTTCGGCCTTCTTCAGGTGTAATATCCGCATGTGATAGGGTAAACAGAATTTTTTTTATTTCAAAGTGGGTAACCCTTATAACGTAGGATTCAGGTGTTTCTTTGTCCTTGTCTTGTCGGGTTTCGGTCTGTTGAGTAGCGGAAGCCACATCAGGTTGAACTCCCAAACGTTGTGTTAATAACATAAAGAAACAGGAAGGAGTTCAATTGTCCGAAGAACTATTTGAACAATGGTCAAGTTATACAAGTGTTAAACAATTTTATTTAAAAAATAATTTCAAATTTATTTTTTATGTAATTACGAAAAAATTACTTTGTGTTTTCCTTGTAAAATATTCTCAAACTTGATTTGTTACAGTGATTACTATGTAACAAATGTAATAGATTTGTAATATAAATTTGTTTTTAATTTGATGATCTGATAATTTTTATTAACACAATGGTTTCAATTTAAAATGTTTAAAAGTATATTTTCAAAATAGACAAAGCATTGCCATTCTTATTCATTTTTTACTAGTATTTTTTCATCTTATTTTGTTTATAAGCAGTTATCACTTAGCATTGAGAAATATTATTGTATTTCCTGATAAATACATATCTACCAATGGTCAATGATAACGTCATTTTCACAAGAGAATCAATGATCTATTGGTGGTATATTTTCAGAATGTAATTCAAAAGTTTTCAATTGGTTTCACATGATAAAAAGAAAAACTAGCATTCCAAGGAGAATTATGAATCACACCACTCATATATGCTGTGTTGGGAGTGATCAATTAAAATGTTGGGCTGTGATCACTAAAACATGTCTCTCATATATGCTGTGTTGGGAGTGATCAATTAAAATGTTGGGCTGTGATCACTAAAACATGTCTCAAATTTCAAAGAACAAGCGGGCACAAAATAGCGACCAATTTAGCATAAGCTTACACTGAAAATTGAACCCCCCACTAAAACCCTATTTTGGAGGGGGAATTTTCAAAAAACAAAAAAAAGCATAAACCTTTGGTATTAGTGATTAAAAATTATTCACATTACATTTTGATTCTCCCGTGTAACAAGTAATAAGTTTATTTATAATCATAGAGATTGCTGCGGAAGGAAATGACTTTCTCATTAAGGTCAGCAAGCACTAAAAAAATTGAATGCCAGAAATGTTTTTCAGAAATAAATAAATGATAATAGTGAGTGAGTTTGTTTACTCTGCTCCCTTCTATTACTTTCACTTTATTTTTATCTCAATGTCTGATATGTGCAGTGTGTTGCGTAGTCAGCTTTCTTCAGAGACTGTTTCCTGGGGATCCCTGGAGGTAGATGCAGTTGCAAAGAAAAAGAAGTTCCATGGATGAAACAGGACCTGCATGGCGTAACTTGTGGTAAATTGGAAATGATGAGACAAAAAGGATACGCCATGTATAAAAAAAAATTCCTCTTGTTTATTCTCTTTTTACAAGCAGACAAAAACAGGGAAGCCGGCTTACAAAAACGAGATGAGTGTTAAGGTCAGTGCAAAGCAGTGTTGAAGTTAGAAAGGAGGAAAAATGTGTACAAGAAGGTGAGAAAATAAGGGAGTGTTCTCCCAGGAGGATAAAAAGTGACAACTGCTATAAAAATCTTTAACACTGTATCAAACCTTCTACTATCGTTTGATTTGGGCAACGTTTTCAAGTTCATCTATCATGGCACCTTGATCCATTTAAAAAGTGGTTCTTATCCTATGCGAATGTCCGACCCTCACACACTGTTGTTGGCATTCTTAAGTGCACACAGGCAAAATCTTCCCAACCATTATTTTCTTACATTTTAAATTGACACATGTAGCTTTATCTGCATTGTTGTGCACTATTTCAATAACTTGTTTTTTCCGGGAGACGATCTGAGTGCAGCTGCCAAAACTGGAATGAAGTGATGAGATGAGTCCATGACCCCCGAAGCGTCTCTATCGAAACAAAAGAGAGAGAAGAGATAAAATGCAGTGCAACATGCAGACTTCCATATATCTGCATCCGAATGCTGAATGGTAAACGTCTTCGTTCAAAAATTTCATGAAAAATGAATTGTTGTAAAGTGCCTCGGTCCGCAGGAGGAAAATCATGAGCATGGACATTCAAAAGGAAGACTCGAAAGTTGTTTGTAAAAATATGAGAACATATTTTTATTTCATATATTTTATTTCATTTTCATGGTGGAGAGTGAAGAGTGGGAGAGAGATAATGGGTGCCCGAGACTGTTCCCAAGGGGACCCGGCCTTGTGCCTTCCGGTCCGGCTGCTGCCTCTGGTTGTCTCAACTCTCTGTTCTGAGTCCTGTGTCTTCTTTTATCAGGTTTGAATGCCCACGCTTGTGTGTTCAACATCCTGTTTTTGGACACCCACACATATGCATATTTCCTAAGGTGACCTGGGTCACATCCACTTCTGCACAGGTGTTGGCCTGGAAATGACCTCTCGTGGCAGCATATCATAACAGAACCAGTAGTTTTTGATTCTCCCGTGTAACAAGTAATAAGTTTATTTATAATCATAGAGATTGCTGCTCTTCCAACCAGATGTAAAAGAAACAGGAAGGAAATGACTTTCTCATTTGTCTTCCTACATGAATGGAGATGATCATCTCTGATTGGTTGACAGAGGATTGTTTTCATAGAAAGATGAAAGAGTTATTTTGAAGAGCAAAGAATATTTCCCGTTTTGCTGAATATCAAAAAGCTATGAATAAAATTGGATGATTATAGATCCCTTTTGTCTTTATTTGGGAAACTTAGCTGTCTGTTATAGCATAGTTCTCTCTCTTTTTTTTTCGTCTGGTCTCTGAGCAATTTTTAGCATACCAATGTGAGGCTATCTATATACATCAAATGTCTGTCTGTATGCTTAGCCATTATTTTGTGCATATGGGTGTTTGAGTGAATCATGAACTGTACTCTCAGTAAGCAAACCAATGTTTTCCTGAATAAAGACAATGGTCTAGTTCTACAAGTGTTAAACAATTTTCTTTGAAAACATTTTTTAAATTCGTTATATAATCAGAAAAAAATCACCTTGTTTTCCTTGAAAAATATTCTCAAACTTTGTTATAGTGATTACAATATAACATATGTGATAGATTTGTAATATAATTTTTTTATCATTTGATAAACAGATAATTTTAAAACTATCAAATTGTTTCAGTTTAAAATGTATAAAAGTATATTTTCAAATGATTATGCATCACAGAAACATACAGTGAGGCAAAACAAGTATATTGGACACTTACAAAATATTCATTTAATATACTTCCAATGCTCATATTTATTTTAAATTCACACAGGTGATGTATTTTGATATAAAATTAAGAATTACTAAGAAAAGAAAACATATTTCCAAACATACAATGCAGAATACTTGTTTTGCCTCACTGTATTAGCCATGTGATATTTAGTATTTAATGTACTCCTATAAATACATGCAAGTACAAATGTAATTCTAAGGGAATGTAATAGTCTTGAACTTTCTAAATTTCTTAGATGAAAATTATTATTAATTATTTTTTATTTGTTTTCCTTTGACCTTATTTTTTTGCTCTTGTTGCTCATGTTGTTCAATGAAATTTGAACAACTTAAGACTATTACATTTAATACTATCAGTATAAATAAACAAAATAACATGGCAGCATAATGCAGACTAGAGAAGAAAAGAATATGGCTATATGGCTAATTTGAACGACGCCTACTGATTTGCTTTCATAGCCAAATTGGTAAGATGCTGTCACAGTTAAGCTGGCTTCCAAGGATAAGGGATATGAGTTGAAATTTCACTGGAGGCTTCTTCTTTATTTCCAATCCATGCTGCTCTCTTAATAGTTGTAGAATGAATGTAAACAAATTCTGAGAGTTGCAATAGAAAGAAACAAAATAATAAGAAAAAAATAGTAGTTAAAAATTAAAAATAAAACAAGGAAATATTTTGTTACTTTTTATTATTAGAAACCATCTACCCAAACTGTCACCAAAACTGTCAACATAGTTTTTAAGTTGGTCTTGCTGGCTGGTTATCTATGTATGTATGTGTCGCATGTGCAGGCTGCACCAATGGAGCTAGAGGGCTGAAAATTGAAACATTTACTCCTTATTGTGTCTAGAAAAAAACACTTTTGTTGTTTTTTGGAAAATTTCCCCCAAAACAGGCTTTAGTGGGGGGTTCAATTCACAATGTAGGTTTATGCTAAATTGGTCCCTTTGTTTGTATCTGGCAGCATTCAACTTCTTTTTTGAAAATTCAGACGTTTTTTAGTGATCACTGCCCAACAAGAAGGCGAGAGAAGTAACTTATTCGTTGATCACACATAGCATGCTGCCAAAAGATATTGGTCACATGACAGTTTCTATTGAGTCACTAACCAGACCTGTTATTAATATTACTATTATTATTTTAGTCTTCATTTACTTCATTAATATTATATTATAAATTATGAAGTAGAGAATGTTTTCCTGATTTGACTTCAAGAAAGTAAATCATACCTAAATTTATTTTTGAATAAATCAATTAAGTATGATTAACTTTATATATAAATAGCAGATTTAATTACATTTACCTCCATATTTTACTTTGTTTATCAGAAGTGCATTCATAGAGTAAAAGGAATTAATTACCTTGTACTCAATTATGAGCAAACTTTTCATGTAAAAACTATTGATAACTTTGAGATATTTTCTAAATTAAAATGTATATTACAAGCCTGGTTGCTCCAGAGTCAAACACTGCTCCTACTTCTACTTCCTTGTGTAATTCTACTATAAATTTTGGCGATATGTATGATTTGTCAGTTTACCACAGGTGGTAACACATCTGGCACAATACCCTGATTGTGAGTTCAAATCTCAGTAGTGAAATATATATGATTTTACTCCCCTATTGTTGGTGAGGTGTTGTTCTTGTTACATAGGAATGTAAAGTCAACTCTGACCTTGTTCTGGAGTTTGACTGAATTGATAAAAAGCAAAAAACAAAACACTTTACATACTTTTTACTTACTTTCAAATCATTTCTACTTATTTTTCTGGATAATTTATATGATTCCAGATTGATTGAAATGATTTCATTCACTATCAATTTCCATCCAACTGCAAGCACTTGGGTAAGAAAGTGGAGTTTATTATTATGTAATTTTATAATGAAGTAGTATGTCAGTGTTATTTTGGAAGTAAGAAATTTAATCTTTGAGAAATATAAAGTGAATCACTCTAATACTAGTATAACTCATTTTATTAAAGCATAGAAATTCAAGGCTAAAGATTGAGACAATGTTGGATTTATCTACCTTGCAGATATAAAAAGAAATAATAAATAAAAAGTGAATGAATGAATGGCTTGGCTTCATGAACACATATTTCGGGGAGTGTTTTCCACAGCATTAGAACCATAGACAGCAGGGCCTGCGTGCAGAGTAAGCCTCCAGCCTGAGCAATGAAGTTTTATGGTGAGGTGCAACTTCCCCACCCTTTAAACCAAGGGTTTACATCATATGGACCATCGGAGTGGCAGGAATAGGAGAAGAGCCTATAGGTAGAAGGTTTGACAGAAGTGTCCTTCTCCTGACACATGCCCAAGCTAGCTATAGGAGTCTGCCACCCCTTTTGCGGGAATGTTCCGACAGTAAGGCTGAACTGTGATTAAACCACAGGACATGAACATCCCGTAGTTGATAGATGCCTGAGATGGTATAGAATTCTACCAGCCATTTGAAGGAGAATCAGGACGTAAAGACACTCTAAAGGCACCAAATGTCTAAATGAGGAAAAATGATGATGATGATGATGATGATGATGATGATGATGATGATGATGATGATGATGATGATGATGATGATAGATCAAGTTATATCTCAGAGACCATGTGAGATTTTAATTTTCAGTAGAGAAATGGAATCTTCTTTTGAAAAGGTAAGAAAAAGAAAAATTCTACATTGATGCAATTTTTAATTGATGCAAGATCAATATTTGTAATTAGCATCTTTTGTGTAAGTTTTTTATTGATATCTACTAAACTTAGCTTAAATATAGCACAAGGCCACAATTTATGTTCAAACTCAGTACAGTATCAGAGCACCCAGTGAGGATTGAACTCATTGCTGTAGTCTACAAGACCAGCTTGCTGAATATTGCCTATAGCCAGGCGACCAGCAAGTTTTTGATGAACTGCTGAATATGCAAATAGTATCCAAATACCCTTTTCATTTCCATTTCAAAACAGTTTTATTTCTGACATGATATCTGACTTGTTAAAAGTTTTGAAATAACACAAAAATTAAATAATGTTGAATGTACTTTCGTAAAAAAAAAAAAAATTATAAGAAAAGTTATTTACTCTTTCTTTTATAAATGTCATTATGTCATGGATTTTATAATACTTCAAGCCATGGGGCCTACTAAAGATTACCCATTGCCAGCCTCACTACTTGATTCTCAAAGCTTAGTGCTTTGCTGCAGAGCAATGATTAGCAAGCTTTTCTCATAAACTACTCTAGTGAGTTTGATCCTGACTAGATGCCTCAATTTGTGAACATGTGCTGAACTAAGCTAAGCTTAGTAACATCTACTTGCTTTCTACAGTTTTCCTTATAAACTGGGATCTTTCCATTGCCCTCCAGTTTGGTTAACTACAACAATTTCCCAATTCAATTTACTGTGAATTGTGTCTTTGCTCATTCTGACCCACATTAAAATGATTATGTGCCAAATTTCTCAGAGAGGTAAATGTTGTCTCCATTTATACCATTTGCAAATGTTCTGTAATTACTGCTCTCTCCTAAAACAAACCCATAGCTCATTGCACTCTATTTTGTAGACAGGACACCAAAAGTTTGTGTCTCACGAGAAGCTACTTTAAAAGTATCAACATACAAGAAAACAATGAATTATAAGAATTTTTTTGAAGTGTACAAATAGAATTCTCTAATCTATGACCAGTTGGTTCATGTGTCAAAAAGGTTGAATGTCAATTTGTCCTGATCTACAAATTAAATTTGGGCACAACAGGTTTCAAGAAATATATTTTACACTTATTTGGATACTAAGTAGAGTTCTTGTCTTTATTGAAAGAAAACATTTTAACATTCATTTAACATTTTAGTATGAAAAAAGCTTACAATTTGTATATACAAGAACACAACATAACAATCATATTTACACAATATCTATGGCCTTAAACCTTTGCGGTGGTGTAATAAACATCATAGTTCTTCTTAAAATCATTTGTAAACAGTACTCAAGTTAGAACTACATAATCTGGTAATCTATACCAAAGTCTCACCACTCTATTGCTAAAAAAGAATTTTCTGATATTCAATATATGTGTGGCTTCTCAGTCCCTTGTACCCACTTCTAGTAAAAAATACATCAGGGTTTATTACTTCTAAACCATGCATAATCTTAAACATTTCTATTAAATCTCCCCTATTTTCTAATGATGATAACCCTAATTCTTTTAATCTATCCTCATGACTCATACTTTTTAATTCCAGTAATAACTTAGTTGCTCATCTCTGGACTTTTTCTAAAAGATTTGTATCTATCTCCAAGTACTCAAGGTGTGGATGGACATAAGTCTTATATAGTATAAGGAACATGACCTTGTCTATATATGAAAAGATATGCTTAATCAGTCCTAGCCTCTTGTTCATCTTAGAAGCAGCACTGGCAATATATTTGGAGAATGATAGTTAATCAGTTATTATGAAACCAAGATCCTTTTCATCATTTACAATATCTAGTAGATTTCTGTTCATACAGTAATCATAACACGGATTTCTATTTCATTTCTTTCTTCATTAAAAGCTAATAACCATTCTCTTGACCATAACATTAATGTATCTGTCCTCCTTTACTCTTACTTGGTCAACCAGTGACAAGACTGGATGGTACAATTTGGTATCATCTGGAAAGATTTTACATTTTATAGATATTGTATCCGGTAGATCATTAATAAATATTAAAAATAGTACCGGTCCAAGCACTGACCCCTGTGGCACACCACTACTTACACACTTACAGTCAGATCTATAACCATTCACACAGACTCTCTGATTCCTACCCTGCAGGAGGTCTTCCAGCCAACAAGTTAGTTTGCCAGCTATGCCACATCTTTGCAGTTTGTAAATCAGTCTACAATGAGGAACTAAGTCGAAAGCTTTTTTTAAATCTAGGTGTAATGCATCATAAGGAACACCCTCATCATACAATGTTGTCCACTCTTTGAGCATAGTAAGCAGATTTGTTAGACAAGATCTTCCCCCTCTAAAGCCATGTTGTTCAGCACACAATATACCATTATTCTCGATGAATTTAACAATTTCTGTCTTCACAAGTTTCTCACAGATCTTATACACTTGCAAGGTCAAACTCACTGGTCTATAATTACCAGTTTACAACTTTGTTACCCTTTTTAAATATAGGTGTGACATTTGCCATTTTCCACATTTCTGGAAGGTCACCCTGGTCTAAAGATTTCCACAAAATACAGTACAGTGGGAGATACAAAACACCTACAGATTCTTTGACCACCCGTGGATGAATCTTATTGCCGTATTTGGATTTATATTAGTAAACAACTTTTTTACGTCTGGAGGTGTGAAGAAAATATTTTTAAAGATAGAATCTCGTACATGTCTACTAAATTCAAACTGATCTGCCGCACCATCATACAATGCATGAAGTCATTAGGTGTATATTTCAAACATGCATAAAGTCCTAACTGACCATTGAATTATTTTGGGTGAAAATAACCATAAAGGATTAAAAAAAATAAAACTGTGTTACACTTCTGATCTTTGCTCTTTCTCTACTTCTTAAATTCTATATCAGGACTTTTCTGCTTGTTCTCAAATGCCTTTTGCATCCATTAAATTATGGTAACCTAACCTTCATCGTCACACTGTTTAAGTAATAAACATGTATTCTATATAATTATGTATTGTTGGTCAATGTGACTGTTTAACAAACTTAAGCTTACTACTTGATAACATACTGCACCCTAAACAAATTTGAAAATAAACAAAGCATGCATCTACTTATATAATGAACAGTATGATTGGTTCTGTTATGCTGTCCACAACAATGGACTCTTCAACTTAAAGGTAACAATTTTGCTGATTTTACAGATAAAAAATATCTCCTACTGACCATTTGAAACAAATTCAGTAGTTTCTTCTCTAAGAAAAATCATATCATAGAAAATCTGCAAATCTTTTCATTGGGATTAACTAGATAAACTATATTTTATAAGGACTTATCATTCTGCATATTAATTGTAGCAAAAAAAACAAGAGAAATACAAGAACATTTCTGATTTTAAATAAGAATGGGTCAGCTTAGTCACTCAATAGAAACCATTACCAACATTTTTTGGCAACATGCCGTCTTGGGGTGAACAATTAAAAAAGAGGAGGACGAATAAATAAGTTACTTCTCTCACCTCACAGGCACAAACTAGGGATCAATTTAGCATAAACTTACATTGTAAATTGAACCCCCTACTACAAACCTATTTAGGGAAGGGGGGATTTTAAAAAAACATGTTCTATTTTCATAAACATAATAAGGAGAAAGTGATGAAATGTCAGCTCTCTAGCTCCATTGGTATGGCCTGTATATGTGATACATATATAGCCAGCTGGACCGACTTGAAAACTGAAGAAACCTATTTTGACAGTTTTGCTGACAGTTTTTGGTTGATGGTTTCTAATTGTATTATTTCAGCTGAAAAACAATATTTTTAACTGATTATGAAACATGATTTTAATTCATCATGGCTACCCACTTCACCAACAATAGTGTTAACCACACATTCTAGAATAAACATACAAATTTTGAAAAAGATTATTTTTGCATTCTAGTGAGCAAACTGAAAAACCTAGTTCTCTTAAGTGATAAAGGGAATTTAAAATACCCTTCTATCATCTTCTGGAATAACTATGGCATATTATTACTAATTTTGTTACTAGTATTTTTTAAATTTTATTTCTGTTGCTTTTTACACAACTTCCAACTGATTCTACAATCAAAAAATACATTTTAAAAAGTGCAGATCAGAAATTTTTAAAAAATAAGCCTCCGGCGAGACTTAAATTCACATCGCTCAATCTTGGGATTATGTCTTTCCATTGCAGTGCCTTACCAATAAGGTTATAAAGGCCAACCAATAGGAGACATTTACAACTATGCAATTACAACTATAGAATTCTCTGTTGATCTTGACTAAAAAACTTTAATCATAAGAGAGTCAAATTCCTTTTTAAATAAAGAACCTTTAAGTAATAAAATAGAAATTATTTCACTCATTGATTATTTCATAAGTGGGCAGAATATTCTTTGTCTTTTATGCCTGTGTTGCTTCACATCCATGAAACAACTCAAGAAAAATTACTACTGTGATGAATTGAGCTTCGAAGGAAGTCACAAAGTCAAACAAGATATATAAAAGACAACCTACCTTTTCTTCTATGTCGAAACGCATGGTGATCAGTCCGTTCTATCAGTTCATCTGTTTCTTCTTAAGTATTAGCATTAGTTAGTTGCTTTAGTACTGGTTAGTAGTTGAGACAATAAGGAGGAAAAATAGAATAGAGTGTGGTTAGCATTTAGAAGATCTAGCTGATCTTTAGATATGGCACTGATTTAGGAGACACCAAATAGGTACGACCAGTCTTGTCCTGGAGTTAACTCTGAATGGGGGATTTTACCTAAAAGTGCAGCAAATCCCAGACATTGACGTTCACGCCAAGTTCAACTCTCTAGACAAGCAGGAAGTGCTTCTAAAAATAGCACAAGCCAACTCCTGTCATCTAGAGGTTATAACAACTACAGTATTATTTCAATTAATAATGGTAGTATTAGATCTTGAGTCAAAATGATTCCAACTATACTGAGTAGCCATCTCTTTTATACCCAGACTAATTTATATTTAGAGTAGAAAACACCTACTACAAATATCTTAAACCATCACCTGTTAAAATATCTAAGGTTTCAGATCCAAATGAATTCATGAAATCATTCAATCAATTATTCAACTTTAGATTTGTATGAATTGTTATTTTTATTGTATCTCACTTCAGATAACATATTATATAAAAGAAACAATCAGCAGAGACAACACTCAATTTTTACTTGTAATTTTATTTTGGAGTGTGGCAGGTTCACAATGTCTTTTTTCTTTTCATGAGATTCTAATCATTATTTTCTCTGGTCATCATGAAGAAATATGATATTATTTTACATCGATTTGATTGTTCCAGTTCATAGACATTCTATTTTTCATTCATGGAATCTCTTATTATTTGTATCAAGTATTTCAATAATGTTTTGCTCTGCATGTAACCAGAATGCATATTCTTTTAAACCCATTCATTCATATTTTCTCAAATGTTTTGCCTATGTTATAATAGATATAATAGATATAATAGATGAACACACATTTCAAACTATTTGATAAGTATGCAAATACTTCACATTTATTTCTACTGTGTATTTACACAATCTGATCTATACAACAAACAAAGATTTATTCATCCTAGTGTTATTCAGAGCTAACTACCACTTTCAATAGAGCCTCAAAACTCCCCAATTCAATGTTCTATCCTATGAGCTTTTCTGGCAAATTCAGGTCAAGATTAAATAGTACATTTAAGTGGTCCATATATTGTTTCAAAATTGCCATAAATTCTACTCTCTGGATACTGAATATGTTTTGTAAGATTTCTTACATAATATACAGAAATGTGTGTAATACCTTCTGTATTGCATTTACAGCTTCTTATGTATGAGTTGGCAGCCATTTTGAATATTAACTAGACAAATTTAACAAAACAAAAACATTGAGTGAAATACTGTCTGAAAATCTCAATAGCAGTGTATGCAAAACTATGCATCAATAAAAGTCTTAGTTTCAAATACAATATTATGAGCTAACAATTACATTAAAGGCCTTGATTTATAAATAGCATGGTCTTAGAAGAATAAATGACTGTCATCATCATATGATGCTTAAAGGGTTAATGAAATAGAAACCAGTTCCTTTTATTAAATGAAAGATAACTTTAAAAAGTAATCTATTTGGTAGTTTATATGGCGGTCAATTTTTGTCTCTTAATGACTGAATCTTTTTCCTGAGA
>VCCN01001303.1:2398343-2411216 GCA_006491835.1 Architeuthis dux
TTATCCTTTCATACACCATATATATATATATATATATTATATGTATGTATGTATGTATGTATATAAGTAGAAATAAATAACAAAAGTGATTTCAAAAGTGCATAGCAAGGTATAGACATGTATAAATAACTCCAATAGGTAAAATTTAAAATAAACGAATAATGAATAAACTAAAAATATTCTCCGTCCGAACAATAGTATCAATAAAAATATTCTGTATAGGACTTTACAAAAATCAAGAAAAACATTTTATGAATTAAGAAAACAGATCTAAGCTGTTTAAGAAAATGTAAAACTAATTTCAAAACACACAGCAAAAAAAAAGAAATAAATCATTGACGGCAGAGGGCCATTACCACACCTGCTGGGGTTTCAATAACAAGTAGTTTTTTTATGAGATGGAGTTGCTAGTTTCAAGCCCAACCCTCATACTTTACCTAGGCTTGGGAAGGGCAAGCACTTGGAATTCAGAGTTGTCAACCAAGAGCTCAGTCTTCCCTGTTACAGCAGGGAGGGGTAGAAGAGATAGATTCATTTCCCAAGGGCATTAGTGCAAAGTGGATACAAACTGTCTCATTGGGAGTTTAAACTGATTGCATTTTCCGTGCTACTAACTGTTGGGCCACCTACACCTCCAAAAGCATTTCATCATCATCATCAGCGGCAGCCTTTTAAGGACTATTGTTGGACATAGACCTTCCCAATATTTGCCAGTTTTCTTGTTCCCGAGCGTCACAGTGACAATGCCTCCTGAACTGACTATTTTTATTTTTTGATGGACAAAATTTTGAATATGATTTCAGGGGATCCACGTTGTGAGTTTTTATATCTTGCATTTGTTAGAAATTCTTGCAACGTGGACTGCCCATTGCCATTTGAGCTTTCCAATGTTTTGTATGATATCTCTAATCTTTGTTAGCTTTCTAATATAATGTGCTGTCTTGTGATCTCTCCATGTGATGTTAACCATGATCTTTTCCTGTGTCTATATTCCTGTGGTCTACTACTAGTATAACTTAATGTTTAAATTCATAATTGTGAGGGAGGATTATTGAGTGAATGACAGTTATAGTGAAGGTTGATTCCCTTTTGTTAATCCATTCAAGCATAAGCACCCGTTTCCATTCTTAACCTTGTTCATTGCATTGCAACGGTGGGTGGGGAGGTAGAAAAAAAGGATGAAAGATATGAGGAGAATCCACACATATAATAATTTGCAATGTGCATCTGTCATCTGTCAGTGACGTCTGGTGACATAACTTAGTAGAAATAGAATTTTAGATTATATTAAATTTGATCAATTGTATCTTTACTTAATTTTACCCTTATATTAGTTTAATTTTCAGGAAATATTGAACATAAACAAGACTAGCATTCCAAGGGAAATTATGAACCACCACCACCCATATATGCTGTGTTGAGGGTGATCAATTAAAAAGTTTGGCTGTGATCACGAAAAAATGTCTGAATTTACACAAATTAGTGACCGATATAGCATAAGCTTACATTGTAAATAGCCCCCCCCCCCCAAAAAAAAGAACCCTACATTGGAGTAGAATTTTCAAAAAACAAAAAAAATGTTTTCCCTACTCATTAAAGGGAGTGTGTGTCCAAAATTCCACGTTTCTACTATAAACGGTTAGGGCTGGGAGAAGTCCGGCTACATAAAATTGAACCCCCCTCTAAAAACCATACTTTGGGATGGAATTTTCAAAAAACAAAAAAAAACATTTTCCCTACTCATTGAGGGGAGTGTGTGTACACAATTCCAAGTTTCTACTGTGAACAGTTAGGGCTGGGCGAAGTCTGTATACATAGATAAATAGATAGATAGATACTGTGTATTTAGGCAGAAATCCTTCATTAATGCATGTCTGGTTAAATACAACAGACAAGGAATACCTTTTCAGCTTTTTTTATTAGTCTTTCTTGTTTACACACAATATACATTGGATTCAGACATATGTTCTCTTGTGCATAAATAAGAAAGACTAACCAAAAAGTCCATTGTATTTAACCAGACATGCATAGATAGATACATATAAATGTGTGAACACATGAATAACCTAAACCTTTGGTAGCAGTGATTAAAAATATTGCACAAGCAGAATAATACTACAATACTTCAAGACAGATTTTATCATGTGATATTGCTCTGTTTGCTTGCTTTTGTTGAAATTGTTTAAGCTTTCTTCTGAATTAAACTGGGTTCATCCTAAGTTCTGAATGCAAATGTTATTATCCTCATTGAAAGTTTTGCTAATGTCCTTCATGAAATATCAGAGAAAATGAAAGGTCATGTTGTTGTTCAGACATTGGGTATTCCCTAAAGCTACTGCTGCTGCTGTTTCTAGAAATGTTTGTCAGACTTCACTTACAAAGGACAACAAAGACATCAAATTGTGCTGACATTTTATGCAGTCAGAAAAGACAAGAAAGCAGACTGCCTTTCTTTCATAAAGCACTTTCTTTTTCCTGATTTTTTTTAAATACTTGCAAGTAACATTTTTCAGGACATTTTTTATTTTATTAAGGCTTGTTTTAGCTGAATGAAAGCAATATCATTCTTTTAGTCTTAAAGACAGTCAGAATCTCAGAATTTGGTTTCACTCAAATTGTTTATCAGTAGAATCTGAAAAGTGCATCAGTTATAAACTGCATTTAATGGGAAGTTTTTTTTTCATTAGATTCAAGACTATTTTAAAAATATTTG
Organism: Architeuthis dux; assembly: GCA_006491835.1. Lineage (NCBI taxonomy): Eukaryota > Metazoa > Mollusca > Cephalopoda > Oegopsida > Architeuthidae > Architeuthis > Architeuthis dux. The sequence goes on from VCCN01001303.1 coordinate 2,401,057, forward strand.
TGACAAGTCATAAAGTGTCCATTTACATCTCTTTTTTTTTCATTCTGAACTTGTAGGATTCAATTGGAAGAGTAATACCCCAAAACTGGTTTGACTCCTAGAGTTTAATACACCAAATGATACTAGTAACTAAATTTAAAATGATAAATTTTGAAAAGATGTTCAGCTGTGTCTCTGAGAGAGTGGTGCAACGAGTGCAGCGAGTGCATTGAACCAGGGTCCAGAGTGCTAAAGGTGGACAAAGAGTTTCTTGGGTAGAGATGTGTATCGAAACTTCTAAGTCGATACTATATGTCCATTAATAAAATAAGTTGACTATCATTTACTAGCGATCAAATATAGTATGGTGTGCTAAAACAGAATGGCTAAATGACGAGGGTGTTTGTTAGACTCTGTAGATCCACTTGTTTGCTGTCAACTTTGATATAACACAATATAAACACATACACTTCTTGCGGTCTTCAATTCACTTTTATATACACTCAAATATAGACGTCTACACGCTAGGATACCAAAACCGATAATTAATTTGAACACAGTAAAATATCAGAGAAAAGGGACTCTCGAAATGGGAGAGTTACATTACTGATCATTAACAAAGAAAGCTAACAGAGTTATCTTTCCTTGTATATGATATATTAACATATTGACCATATTGACAGAGTTTGTGCAGTGTGAGTGTGTAGGGGCGCAAAAACAACTTTGCACAGCTTTATAAAATTCCTCGTGGAGATATGTTACATTATAAGTAGATTTTATTCTGGCATGACTTTACTCTTTGAATTTCCATGCTTATTTGGCTTCAAAAGTCAGCAAGCCATAATATCAAAGTTATAACATAACACTGTGCTTAAAACTTGATTCGATCACACCGTTTTTATAAACTATTTCAATGTTATATCCAACTTCTGTTGAATTACCAGCTGATTGGAGTCAAGTAGAAAATCAATATCCATAAAATGAGCTGATGGAAAATATCAATGATCTCTACTTTGATGCACAGTTGACGGAATAGCTGTGCAATTGCACACTTGTCCTGTGCAATCGTGTCAACTGTGCATCAAATGTATTGTTTACTTCTTATTTTTTATTTTTAGACCTACAATTATTTAAATGTTTCCAAGTTTTCCAAAGTTTTCCCAATTATTTCAAAAGTAAACATTACAGCCAGGCCAATAAGAACATAACAAAGATTAGAAATTTCATGAAACTAAGTCCTATAACAATGATAGTGCTGTTATTCTTTATGTCACATAAAGAATAACAGCACTATCATTGTTACCACACCAGGCTAGGGATCATTAGGTCATGAGTTCGAATCATGGTAGAGGAATGGGGATGTTACATATTGGTTTACTCCCCTATTTTTGGTGAGTCTTGTTCTTGTTCTTGTTCTTGTTTCATAGGAAACTAAAGTTAACTCTGACTTTGTCCTTGAGTTTGACAAAAATACACTACAGTTATTGAAAAATAAAATTGTAAAAACTATTTTATCCAAAGAGTGAAAAACAATATATTTTGATCCTACCAATCTAACAAAGTTCAGCAATGTGTTTACAACAGGTTCAACATTGTTTCAGACTTTGTATAGGAAATAAATAAGAACAAGCCTGGCTGCTTCAGTGTCAAATTCTGCTCCTAATTCTACTTCCTTATGTAATTCTACTATAAATTTGGGAGGAATGTAAGACTTGTCAGTTTAGTGCAGGTGGTAACACACCGGGCTAGGGATCACTAGGTCATGAGTTTAAATCATGGTAGAGGAATGGGGATGTTACATATCAGTTTACTCCCCTATTTTTGGTGAGTCTTGTTCTTGTTCTTGTTCTTGTTACATAGGAAAGTAAAGTCAACTCTGACTTTGTCCTGGAGAAAAAAAACCCAGGTCTGGTTAGTCACTCAAAAGAAAACGTATTTTGGCAGCATGGCATGTTGGGGGTGATTAATTAAAAAAAGGGGTCTGTTCACGCGATACATACATACATAGCCAGCCAGACCCGCTTAAAAACTGAAGAAATCTATGTTGACAGTTTTGATTGACGGTTTCAAATAAAAATTAAGTGTGTTATTCTCTTTGAGTTCATCCAATACAATGAGAAATAATTAACCTAGCTATATGGCTCCAGGGAGATGAGTAGATTGAGTCATGTAAATTTTAAAAATACTGTAATTACAAGAATATATTATTCAACTTAATCTGCATTTTAATTAACTTCTTACATACAACAGGCTTTGTTAGAGAGACATAAGAATAACTGTATACAGACTTACAGCAACTTTCAACCTTACTCTCAGTTACCCAATTACATTAAAAGAGCTGAAACAAAATCAGTTACATTGAAGAAGGTGAATTCAAGCAAATAACTCACAACTCAACACTAGCTCGGTTCAATAGCATAAAAGAGCAGAATTATTATTGATAAAGATTTATTACTTACCTCTATCAATGAAGTTGTAAAGAGGTATATGTTTTGGGTCATGTCTGTTTGTTTGTTGGTTTGCATTTTTTCTGTCTGCGAGATATCTCCAAAAGTTCTAAAGAAATTTCATTAGGATTTTCTGAAAGGCTGAACAATAGGCAAAGGAAGAACTGAGCAAATTCTTGAGCGAATCCATGCACAATTACCTCCCCTACGTCGTAGTTATATGTCCAACACACATAATATTGTCAATTCTTTTTTTCCTGTCCACAGTATATCTCCAAGAGTTATAAATGGTTTTCATTCAGATTTTCAGGAAGGATGGATATTATGCAAAGGAAGTTTCTGAGTGAATCCATGCACAATTACCTCCCCAACGTCGTAGTTTTATGTCCAAAACATATAATATCACCAATTTTATTTTACCGTTTGCAAGATATCTCCAAAAGTTCTAGCAGCATTGACAGAGGTATGCCCTCTCTGAGTGTTTTCTAGTTGTCTATAAATTTGAGAAGAGCATTTAACATTCCAAACTTTGTTCTGACAACTGAACTCCTTCTTCATGTTCTGTTACCATTTTCTGAAGAAATAAGGTTTTTTCTCCCTTTTTTCCTTCTTTTTTTTCTTATGTCTGAAGAATTGATCTGCAAAATGTTGTGGTAACAACTTCAAGAACAGTAAGAAGTAGTTCAATTGTTCATATACATCTTTATGAATTAATCTATGTGCATTCAAGATATGGTTTATCTGCAAAACAAAATAAGAATTCTAACATCTGACATTCTATTGCAATAAAGCATTTTGAAAAAAACAAAAAGAATCATACCTGAATCATACTTTTTTGGTCATTATGATACTTGTAAAATCCACTTACTTATGGATTGTTGACATCTACCAGCGTTGTTTTTATGCAGAAAGATACATATATAACATATACATTTAAATGCACAACATAGGTGTTAAGTGTCATTGTTGATTGTGACTCAGAAAAATGGAGTTCACATTTTAGTCATAACTGCAGATATCAATTTTATATCAATACTTTTGAAAAGGGTGCAATTCCAGTGCATCTACATTTGTTTGGGTACATCACAAGGTTTTCATTAAAATACAATTATTCAAAATGTCTCTGTTATCATCTAAGTTACTGTAGGCATCAGAAAATGTCCTGATCCTCTCTTTTTACTGCAGTAGGAAAACATCTCCATTTTCAAGGTGAGTATTACAAGACCTGAGAGTGTGGATATCTGTGCTCATGATGGACAGGGAAGAGAGACTGGAGAAGATGCTTTGCAAGTCACCAATCGAGAAAACAAATATTTATTCCATACTCATACATACTATCAAATATTGTCTATATTAAAACAGGATTCCAGATAGAACTCAACTAAAATGTTTATTAAATCATCAATCCATATATTTACTCACATATACATGTTATTGGAGCAAGGTACAGACACACATAAGTGTAATTGATGTGTTTTTATGTTCATTCATAAAACATCAAAGAAAATGTGGAAGTGGAATCAAGCAGAAAGATGTTTGAAGTCAAAACTTTTTACAAATGATTTTCTCTTTGATTTTTAATCAGAAGAGAAAAATTGACAAAATAGTTGGGTTTTTTTCTCTTTTTTTTAAAGAAGGACAAGGGAGGTAACTTTTGTGATTCATCTTTGGTTAACTTTTAGAATAAACAAATCAATTTCAGGCCAAGGCACTAACCATCAGAGTCAGACAGCACTTTTATAGTAATCCAACATTGAAGAAAGACACCAATATTAAAGTTGTTCTGATGCAAATTCCTTGTGACAAGAATTTCTTCTTATACGTCATTCAATTCATCTTTTTTGTGTGTTTTTTCATTTTCTATTTTCATCTTTTTTAAGTCTGGAGGATTCTGAAAAGACACAAGAACTACATTCACAATGTGAATGTCTAGAAGAATAAAGTATAAAAATGAATAAAGGATTTATGCTTTGGCTCTAATGCAAAGATTCAGGTCAACCGATGGGTTCTTGTATTCTTGTGCTGGTATATAAATAGGTTCTGCTGTCGCAACTTATAAGCTTGAAAGTTAAAAATAGGATTACAATGAAGTTAATAATAATAATACTGAAAGTGCAGACCAGCCATCCATCCCATTCCATCCAAGCCAGAAGACCAGACATAATTTCAAATGACAAAGAAAGAAATAGCCATATAGTTAACATAGAGTGAATCTGAAAGACAATTTAAAAATAAAAAAATAATTGGACCTCACCAGAGAGATCTCAAAATTGAAAGTGGCAATTGTTACCATAATTATTTGAGTACTATTATTATATTATTCTAAAGTCTCTTTCAAGGTGACTGGAACAAATAAAAAAAATACATTTAAACTAGAAAGCGCTCACAGAGGGCATACCTCTGTCAATGCTGCTAGAAAATCAGAATGAAATTCATTTATAACTTTTGGAGATATCTTGCGGACAGGAAAAAATAATTGGTGTTTTGGACATATAACTACGACGTAGGGGAGGTAATTGTGCATGTATTAGTTCCAAATCAGTTCTTCCTTTGACTATTGTCCACGCTACCAGAAAATCTGAATGAAATCTATTTATAACGTTTGGAGATATCTTGTGGACAGGAAAAAGTGCAAAGCAACAAACAAACCAACAAACAGACGTGACCAAAAACAAATACCTCTTTTCAACTTTGTTGACAGAGGTAAATAATTACATTTTTATTGAAGGCTAAAAAAACAAGTCTGGTTAATCACTGAAGAGAAACCATGTAATCAGTGTATTTTGGCAGCATCTCGTGTTGGGGTGATGAATTACAAATTTGAAAATGGGGTGATCAATGAATAAGTTAATTCTCTCATCTTTTGTTGGGCAGTGATCACTAAAAAAGTCAGAATTTTCAAGCATGAACACTGCCAGACACAAACTTAGAGACAAGTTTAGCATACTCATACCTTATAAATTGAACCCTCCCACTGAAAACATATTGGGGGTTGGGGGATTTTTAAACAGAACAGAAAAATCATTTTTATAGATATAATAAGCAATAAATGTTTAAATGTTCAGCCCTCTACCTCTATTGGTGAAGCCTGTATGCACGATACATACATAGCCAGCCAGACAGTCAGACAGATTAACTTGAAAACTGAAGAAACCTATGCTGTTGACTATGTTGATATTGACTGTTATGGTTGATGGTTTCTAATATTGGGAAATAAGTTAGAAAACTATGGAGACCTCTACCATTTAACATCAGTTAACAAGAAAGTACTCAGAGAGTGCATACCTTTGCCAAGGCCATATACTAAAACCAATCAAAATAATAGCAACGATGCAATAATTGATATAAATTTTCTATATTTCGGACTATTGTCTTAATATATAAAAAAATATCTCTCAATCAAAAAATATCCTGGATCCGCCCCAAAATTCAATTAGCTCTTCCTTAGCCCATGGCCTACCCTTCAACAAAATGTTACTGAAATTCATTGAGAACCTTTTGTATATATTTTATGGACAGACAGACAAACATTTTATGGACAGACAGACAAACATGAGTGGATACATATAAATATATGGGATAAATATGAAAAAATATCTCTCAATCAAGAAAGAAATTCATAAAATTTAATCAGCTTTTCCAGAGCCCATCACTTTGAAATTCATTATGTGAACAAACAAACAAACATCAGTGAATACATATAAAATCTTTGTTGGCAGTGATGAAAAATATAAGAATAATATAAGAATATATAAGAATAAGTTATTTGAATAGTTCCCAGTGTATTATTTGCCCAGGTTACCTGTGCAAATAATACACTGGGAACTATTCAGATAACTTATTCTTAAATAAAAAAATAAAAAATAAAAAATACCACAGCACCACTGGGGTCTGCATGAATACTGAGGAGAGTACTGGCGGTATGAGACCAGCGACCTAATAGCAAAAATGAATAAGGCACATGGGGGAGGGAGGGAAAAAAACAAAACAACGCAACAACAAAAAAACAAAACAACACAACAACAAGAAAAACAACACAACACAACAACAAGAAAAACAACACAACAACAACAAAAACAACACAACGACAAAAAAAACCTGGGGATGGTTGATACAGTACAAACTACAGCGCTGCTGTGAAGTGTGAGGACGATGAGAGGAGGGTTGGAGACCTGAGGAGATTTATTGTCACTCAGCCCTCTGCGATAACCACCAGACATTTATTGAGTAAGTACTAAACACAGCACTGGTGTAGACTGATGGAAAGTGAAAGGAGGGCTAGAGACTTGGGGAGGCTTGCTGTCACTCGATGACTACCAGACATATGGTGTGAACATATACATAAATAAATAGAAGAAGAAGAAGAAGAAGAAGAAGAAGAAGAAGAAGAAGAAGAAGAAGAAGAAGAAGAAGAAGAAGAAGAAGAAGAAGAAGAAGAAGAAGAAGAAGAACCAAACAGCTTGGAAATTTTGACGGACAATTTTCATAAAGCAAGGTCACCAAATAAAACTTGACTTGTACATAGCCAACATTTCAATAGAACAGAAGTTATGCTAAATAGTTGGTATAATTACATTAGCAGGAAATTTGGTGAACGTAAAAAAATATTAATAATACATAAAAAAAAACAAGAGCTTTCCTTAGAACTTAAAAATCATGAGACTGATTACTATTCTTTTAAAATCATTGACACACTGTGAACAATTTCAAAATATGCTAAGCAAACAAGAATAGAATAGAAATTTAAAGAAGGCTAGAAATAAAACAAAATGATGTCAAGAGACATGATAATTATGATGATAGTGGAAACTAAGAACATTTCAAAGGTAATAACATACCATAAGCCAATAGAAACTGGATTAATTAAAGATAGCAACACCATAATTCCAAAATCAATATATTTACATATGAAAGGCATAGTGAATGTGTATGTAAGAAAAATCAATAAGATTGCTGTTAAAAGTTTATTGTAAAAGTTATTTTGTGCAAATCTAGATTTTTTCCAAACAGTTCTCTCTGCAACATCTTCTGGCTTTTCCTCTACTCTAGGATATTCTCTTCTGTAACAACTGTAAGCACAGGGGCATAGCTGAGGGCACGGCTTGGGGTGCAATTTTCAATTGCTCCTCGGGCCCTGAATGGAGGTGGGCCCCCAATACCTTTATGAATAGTAGTTCGTCTACTGCATTTCTACTAACATTATACAATAACAAATCTCACTAAATGTTGGAGGGGGCCCCTCAAGGAGCCAAGCCCCTCAAATCTCCTGCTACACTCCTGTGTAAGCACATTGGTTATGGTTATTTCAATGTTTCTGAATATCTTTAAAATCTCTTGAAAGAACTGGTCTGTGAAAAGAAATGAAAGACCCCAAAAAAGGAACAATTCCTTCTAACTACAGACCGATAACATGACTACCTATGATGTGGAAAATCCTAACTGCAGAGATAGCCAAAGAAATCTACTACTCGCCAAAGGAACTAAAAGGATGCCAAAAGGAAACTAGGGACAAGGAACAGGGGATCTGCTATTCATCCATCAAAACATACTGAAAGAAGTTAAAACAAGAAAGAAAAATCTAGCCTTGGCTTACAATATGATCTCACAACACTGGCTAATAGAATGCCTGAAGTCTCAAAATAAGTAGTGAATTTCATAATGAAGGCAATGGAAAATTTGAAAGTAGAACTAACCGCAAGAGACACTACCTAGCCGATGTCAAAGTAAAAAGAGGTATCTTCCAGGCTATTGAAAAAGGCTGAAATAGAACTAACACTGATGACTAGAGAATCTTAGCCGGCAGAAAATAAGATGGCGCAATGATTTAGACAGGTTCAGGAGATATTGCTAAAAGGGTGATGATGATGATGATGATGATGATGATGATGATATGGATAACCTTAAAATATTTGTAAAACAAAACGGAATCGGAAACCCTAATACAAATACCCAGGATCTTTGTGCAACCAGGATACCATCAGAGCTCATTGAGAAGGAAATGATAAGTACCTGGGTATTTTGGAAACAGATATGATCAAGCAGAGTGAGGAGAAAGAAAAAGTAGACAATGAATACCCCAGAAGAACAAGAAAAATGCTAGAAACCAAACTCAAAACTTGATCAAAGGATTAATTATCTGGGCTGCTTTCATTATGAGATACTCTGGCACCTTCTTAAACTGGACAATGAAGAAACTCCGAAACCTGGAATACAAAACAAGAAAACTGATGGCACTGCATAAAGCCTTGCACTTGCGAGATGATGTCAAACGACTATACATAAAAAGAAAAGACGGAGGAATAGGACATGTGTCAACTTTCAATCAAGGGACTTAAAGATTACACAAGAGTGAAAGCCACCAGTCGCTGCAGGTGTGAAAACTCACTGGGGCTGGTGGTTGTCACTAGGGATTCAGTGGCAGCAAGTCTCCTCCAATCTTCAACATCTTTCTCAGTATTCTTGTAAACACAGGCACTGCCATGGTCGGGGCCTGATTTAGAACTTGGGTGCTCAGTTTCGGGTGGCACCTTCATACACAAAAAGGTTAAATGAGTTATATATCTGAAGTAAATACATGTAAATACATGCCAGCAAAACTCCCAAGTAGATTTTTAGGTAAGACAAATTACAAAGAACATAGCTATGCTGCTATGTAATCTTTAGTTTCCATAGATTACAATGGCTGACTTTACACAATAAAATTAAACTCTGAACATGTCAGTGAGAAAAGAGTAATTACAACAGCCAAAAGCTGCAACAGAACTAACACTGACTAGAGAACCAGAAAAACAACTGGCATTTCAGAAGACAAACTGAAGGAATTGCATATAAATCAAAATGGACATTGCTATGTAGAGAAACCTTAAAGAGAGAAACTGAGACACAACAATACCATGAGAACCACCAATTATATAAAATCTAAGATAGATAAGATACAGGAGAATAGAAAATGTAGACTATGCTAAAATGAAGATGAGACAATCAACCACATAGTAAGCGAATGCATCAAATTAGCCCAGAAGGAGTACAAGAACACACATGACTAGAGAAGATAAAAATTATCAGAGATAGTGAATTATTTTCTCCACATTTTGTTTGTGTATTTATGTATCTCTTTTTATTGAGGAAACCCTTCCAATTACTGTAGACCCGAATTATAAACAGTAATTTTATTAATTTATTTAAAACACTTGAAGGCGTTATAATGAAATGAATTCCTAAATGAATTCCAAGCAGTAATTATTAATTGATTTATTATTAAAGAAACTATATTTTTTTATATGGAGGGGAGCAACCAATTGCCCCCTTTGCCCCTTTGGCCCCATTTGCCCCCTTATAAATCTGGCCCTGTCCATGGTCTGGACAGTTTCAACCCACCATCAGATTTTCTCTTTCACTCTTTTTTATATATATATATGAGTGGCAGCTTGATATTTTCGTTATTCTTAGAGCTACAATGCTCATTTTTTAAATATTTTGAAACTTGAACACTCTGCATTATGATTCATAGTGTTATGTAGAGTGTTCACTCTTCAAAATAAAAAAACTGAGCATTGTAGCTCTAAAAATAACAAAAATGTCAACTTTTTAAAAATGGTTCGTTGGACACTAATGCATGGGTACTCATATATATATATAATCTTTGGTAGATTTGAGGTAATTTGACAATGTGTAAATGAAAGATTGAGAAATGCATATTACGTCTCAAACATATTTATTATCATAAAGATAAGC
>VCCN01001303.1:2429809-2448971 GCA_006491835.1 Architeuthis dux
GTCCAGCAGTGGACTTATAATGGCTGATGATGATATATACATACATATATGAGTATTAAGTAAAGTTTACAACCAGGATTTCTGATATAAATAAATGTATACTTGTAAAAGACAGTTCCAAATTCAGCAACCAACAAGTCCTTTGTTTGCTCTGTTTATTACTCATCTTCATCAAAAATTTATGAGTAACATCTTCTTTGCGTGGAGTGGACATACAAATTGAATCCATCAATGAATATAATTCAGAAGTTTTTATTTTGTCCTCAATCAGCATAAACATGTCATGCCTGGCCATAGAAGAAAATGCCTGTACAAAGTAAGTACAGCCTTTCCTTTTAATATAAGCAATTCATCATGAGTGAAATTAAAAGCAGAAAAGGCATTCATCTCTAAAAATACATTGTTTTTATTTGAAATAACAAATGCAGTCAAAAGTCTGGCTCCTTTTCCCTGCTTAACTTAAACTGATTTCAGCCAAAAGCATAAAAAAGGTTGAGATGTTTTGTTAAAAAATATAAATAATCATGAAAACTGATTTAAGTTACATCCATGTATGCAAGCCGGACAATTTGGCCATGTCATCTTGACAAGTATAAAAGTGGATAACTTTGAACCTAAGCAGGGTTATCTAGAATGGTAGCCTTTGTACTGTGGATGCAGTAGCTTTAGTTAGTGATGTAATTTTGTAGTATGGAGTTGGCCAATCCAGGATAGAGGAGACAAAAGCATTTAGATCATAGAGCTTGCATGAATCTAGGAAAATTTGGCTGTGGACAATTCGGTTCGGACAGTTCAGCCATGGACAATTTGGTTTGGACAGTTCAACCCGTACAGTTTGGCCACAGACGGTTAGGCCCGGACAGTTTTGCCACGGACAGTTAGGCCCAGACAGTTCGGCCATAGACAACCAATATTTCAAATCCAGACATTTCCACCGCATTTCGTTTTTAAAGACAAAAATGACTATCTAGATGGGATTTAAAATGGAATAGAATCAAAATATATAAAATCTAATGAATTTACAATAATAATAAGTTAATTCATGTTTGTTGTTTAGTGTTTTATATATCTTTTTCCAACTTTTTATAGCTAGTTTTTGTTTATTCAATGTATACCTATTTAACAAAATGTTTTTCTACTTTTTATCAATTAATCGATCAGTAAGATCGTAAACGTAAAACATTTTAATTAAATAAAAAAAAATTAAATAACCTTACTCGAGAAAATAAACAAAAGCTAGCTATAGAAAGTTAAAAAAAGATATATAAAACACTAAACAACAAACATGAATTAACTTAAATTGCATTAGGTTTATATATTTTGATTCTATTTCATTTTAAAGCCCATCTAGTCATTTTTGCCTTGATTTGAAATATTGGCCGTCAAGTTGTCCATAGCAGACTTGTCCAGGCCAAACTGTCCAGGTCGAGTTGTCCGCAGACGAATTGTCCTAGATTCATGCAAGCTCCATGATCTAAATCCTTTTTCCCCCCTCTGTCCTGGATTGGCCAACTTCATACTACAAAATTACATCACTATCTAAAGCTATTGCATCCACTGTACAAGGGCACCCAACACTCTACCATTCTAGATAACCCTGTTTAGGTTCAAAGTTATCCATTTTTATACTTGTCAAGATGACATGTTCTTTTTAACTCAACTAATATTAGCTTTTGCGTAGATGATCATAAAAGGAAGATTTTTTTCATCAGAGAAATGTTCTCCCAAAAAAAGAATCCTATCTTTTAGTAACTCTCAAAAAATCTCACAAAGATCTTCTTGATATTATTCTCTTTTCTTATTTCTGAAAAAAACAATTTTGATTTTTCCAGCTCTTTTTAACTAAGCATTATTCTGTAAAATTTTAATAAAAAAAAGTTATTCCTTCAATATGAAATAATCAAATAACCAGTTATTTTGCCCTTGGGAATAAGGCATTGCATATTAAAGCAACTGAACATCATGTAGAATTTATGAAATTAGATTTCTGCCGTGAAGAAATCAGTAATTTGCACAGAAATTCAAATAATTTTACAACATCTATACAAGCATTCAATATGTAAACAAACTCTAGTAAAATATTCCATGCATTTTTTAGATCACTTGATCAAAACTCATAACAATAACAAAAATCATTGCAATCTGTTCTCCCAACATCAGCTTTGTTTCTTTCTTTTTAACTTTTCACTGCATCTGCAATACAAGACATTAATTGAGTTTCTAAGACTGCTACAAACTTTACATTTGAAAACTGAATTAAATTCAATGCAAGGTTGTTTTTTTAACATTGAAAAATCTCTTTTAATGTACATAACATTACCAAATGAAATTTTAAGAAAACATGAATGGATTTACTGCAAATGTTATCTTGCTAGTCATCAGAATTTGATTTGATTTTTCTTTCTGTTATTTACTGTAAAAGGAAAGCAGCTGAACAGAAAATTCCAGCCATTAGTTGTTATACTGTCAAGTCAGTAATAATTCATGGGAAGAAATTCTTCAATCTAATTTTAAATTTTATTTTTTAATCAGATGGAGAAAAAACAATATTTATCTATAATTTCAGCTTTTTAAATATTCAGATGATGGAATTAACAAAGAAAGGTCAAAAATAAGAATTCGGTAAAGATCTAGAAAAAGTAGAAACAGTTTTTTTTTCACCAGTAATTTTTGTGCTTTTAATCCATTAGAACATAACAATCTTTGTAGAAGTTGTTAGTTTTTAGAAAAAATGTTTTTTAAGGTTTTACCAGGGGGGTTCTATTTACAATGTAACTGTATGATAAACTGGATTGTTACTTTCAGTCTGTTGTATGGAAACATGTTGTTACTTCCCTTGTGGAGGTTGGCTTTTTTGGGAGAAGGGGGGCACTTGCAAGCAAACCCCCATCCCCAGGCAGACTCAATGCCCCCATCAAAAATCCTTAATGGAAGCACAGAAAAATCGTCATTAAAATATCAAAGAAACCTCACAAGGGAAGTAACCGAATACCTTGAAGCCTCACTTCTATACAACGGACTGAATGTAATGGTCCCGTTTACCATACAGTTAAATAGAACCCCCTTGTAAAATCTTAAAAAACATTTTTTCTGAAAAATAAAAAATCCCAGGAAGAGTGTAATGAATTAAAAGCACAAAACATTACTTCTTTTTTTTTCAACTTGGTTAACGGATGTAAATCTTTACCGAATATTTTCCTTCAAAGTGATTAATGTTTGTATACGACCTATTCATGCTAATTATTATAAAAGTTCTTAAAAACACAAAGAAGATTGATTATAGTTTTGAGATGGGTCATTAATATTTGAACCATTGTGTTTACAACAAAAACAACAAGAAGGAGTTCAATCGTCCAAAGAACCATTTGAATACAAAGACGAGTGTTTTAAAAACTGAATTAACTTCCATGTAATGCTCTCATGTGTTGGTCAGTTCATTGGTCTCCATCTGATAACTGTTGGATCGACACCTTTTCCCTAACAAATTAAAAAGTAAGTTGAGCAAATTAAAAAATATGGCAAGCAAATTAAAGAATACAACATTTGAAGTTCTTTAGAATAAATAAATGTCCTTGTCACAATGTTTCAAGTTCCTTTTGAGACAACTTCAAATGTTTAACATCTAAGCTTTGCTTGGTTCAATCAATAGAACTTCAATATCTTTCAAACGCAAAGTTGAAAAGCACAAAAGCCATTCATTAAACGATTGTGTCAAAGAGAGCAACTTAGCGATTAAGTCTCCCAGGATAAGTTGTAAAGACATTTTAGCCAATATTAATTGGGATTCTGTCAGAACTTCTTGAAATACAATTTCTTATCCCTGTCTTCAAATCTACATTTTATTCCACAGACTTTTGTTTAAAGTGGTTTTTATTCATCTTAACTCACTGACTTTATGATTTATCTTTCTTGCTTTCAATGTGTTGATTGCTCTGTTCATTGGTTTTCATTAGATAACACCATGCAACACGATCTTTGTTCCTGGGTAGTGAGTGTTATTTTCTAATTGTGTAAAAAGTATAGAAAAAGGCTATTAATCCCTTCAAACTTTGCTTTTGTGACCAGGACAGTGATATTTTGAAATTTACTTATTTGCAATTGTACAACAGGTGAATCTGCATATTTTTATTCACATTAAAAAGGAAACCCATTTTTTCAGAAAAATAACAATATATAATTACTAAATTAATATGTTAAATGAAAGTGATCACAAAAGCTTTAGAAGTAAGTAGTTTTTTGAGATTTATGATTGTACTGTAATTCACTTTTACAAACCAGACACCAAAATATATTCTGACATCATGTTCTCATCATATGTTCCTTGGTAGCAGCATTCAAAGTCCAGTATATCCTGGTAGAAGTGCTCGTCTTGTTCCTACAAATTTTACTATATTTCTTCACCATAGTCATAGTCAAAATGATTGGCAATAGGTCAGAAAGCAGGGTACATTGGATTCATGCCTTTCTTAGGCTGATTCATACTAAAAATCCAGTTGTGCTAATATTACCTTTGGAATTCGCCCTATGAACTGTCCTATTGACAGTCATCTTGACTGGTATCACGACAAAGGAAAGAGTAGGTGACTGAGTACATGTTTAACCCACTTTCTCTTAAACAACAACAAAATGGCTAATCTATCCATTGTCAACATTGTCTGAAGTGGTTTATTATATGTTCATATATTTTTCTTAGACATTAATATGTTTTTAACAAATCATACGTGTAAGTTATTTATGGCCATTTATCTAAAACCTTTAGAATTGTTATTAGTATTTTTATATATTGTATTTTTGGAAGTCTAGCAATGAACTTTAACAAGTGAAATAAAAAGTAATTCTAATACAATTGAGTTATTGTAAGACTTCATTGGAATGAGACAAAAATGTACATTAAAAATTATTCTTTTAGACTTCAGATGTTTGAATGACTGGTCCATAGTTCAGCATTCTGTCTTTTTTCTTTTTCTGTAAAAAATGAAAAAAGAAATATACAAATTAGAGACGAGAACAAGTAAAGATAAAACATTGAGAAACATATAATGGTTTATAACTGATTTTACAAGCAGAAAAATGTATTTTATTTTAGTGTGAAAAAAAAGTATACAATTTGTATATACAAGCACACATCATAACAATCATATTTACACAATATCTATGGCCTTAAGACCATAGATATTGCGTAAATATGCGGTGGTGTAATAAACATCATAATTCTTCTTGATAGCACTAAATATTCCAAAGTCCTACCACTCTATTGCAAAAAAAAAAGTATTTCCCAATATTCAATCTACTTCTATTTGCTTCTACCATATATGTGTGGCCTCAGTTCCTTGTACCCCCTTCTAGTAAAAAATACATCAGGGTTTACTAAACCATGCATAATCTTAAATATTTCTATTAAGTCTCCCCGATCTCTCCTATTTTCTAACAATGTTAATCCTAACACTTTTAGCCTATCCTCATAACTCATACTATTTAATACTGGTACTAACTTAGTTGCTCATCTCTGGACTTTTTCAAAAAGATTTTTTATCTCTCTCCAAGTACGGTGACCAGGCCTGTGTACAGTACTCAAGGTGGAGCAATATTACATAGTACAATGTGTAGTGTAATGTGTAGTTGGAAGTCAGGAAGATTATATTGCAGCAATCTTGAAAGGAGAATATTACATAACTTTAAAATCAGCACAAAATGATCAAATATTTCCACTAGAGACAAACTATTGCATGATTTCAGACTGCAGATGACTCTTACGCAACTATCAAAAATATAAATATGCAACAATACTCTATTTTTTATTTTTTTGTCTGTTTGTTCATCATCATCATCTTCATCATCAGCCTTTTAGCGTCTGTCATTGGACATAGACTTTCCCCAAGATTTGCCAGTCGTGCAAACCATGGGGAGTGTTAGGCCATACCCTGCCGTGCTGGCCCATGACGTGGTGGGAAGGGGTCCGAGCAATGAGTATTACTTAGCAGTGCCCATTTCCATTCCAAGTAGCATGTGACAGGTTGTACTGGGTTATATGTTTCCAATAGCAGGGAGTGGCCCCTGACCTGACCACTTCATGTGCTAGCAGTATTTGGAAACTCTAAATTGAGAATTGCTGCTTGAATGCATTGTAAGGATAGATACATAGAAGATTTCAAATCAATAAAACCAGCGAAAAGAATAAAATAAAATTAAAAATTAAAAAATTAAATTTAAGCTTTAATTTAAGTTATTGTCTCATTGGTCTTATTCGACTTATTGGTCAGACATGATTTTCAATCGATATTTCCAGAATTTAAATAAATGTTAATGGACATAATTCTGCTAGAGTTTCTTGCAAATAACTTGAAGGTTTATTGATTCCAGAGTCGGCCCAAGCCTTTATGGTGACCTAAGTAGAATTTGATTTGGAGCCAAACCCCACATAGCCTCGTGGGTCCTCACTCTTAGGGGCATTCAGGTGGCAATGGGGCCCTAAGCAGCTGCTTAGTTCTAGATAAATTATTCATATTAAAACATTAAATGTTGTGCTTGTGTACCTCATTCAAACTACACAACCAGCGATAGTGACGATCTATAAAACTCTGCCTAGTAAAGGATAAATGTGTAAATATTTATGCTGAATAAACATCATACTTTCATCTGAGTTTCTGTATATATAAAAGTATAATTATTTACTGATTTTTAACTTCTTAATGTCTCTAGATTTTAGTAAACAATTCTTGTAAAATTTCAACAGTTGGTATTCAAGCTACCTCAGCCAATTGAATCTAATTGATTACCTTTCATGAGAGAAGCTATAAAACACATATTGATAATTTACAACTTTGGCCCTATTGAAATGATTAAAAGGCATTTCACTAAATTTTTTTGACACATGTTCGAACAGCAATTTTTCAGAATGAAATTGTCATCAAAATTGATTCTGACAGTGTTTGGAATCATAGGTGGGGCAAGTGCCCCCCCCCCCTCAATTCAGGCAAACCCGTGTAAAGTTTGGGGCAAATCAAGCCCTCTGCTCTCCTTAACCAAATAGTTCCCATACACCCATGTAGACTCTTCAACTTGCTACTTAGCAAACAAAATTAGGCTTCTTGGTTTGGAAGAGATATATTCATTTATTAAATTTTGTAAATTATCATTAGTATAAAAAGGCTTTTCTGGTGAACTGGTTTCATCAAATCAGGAGAAATATTACATAAAGTATTTTTCTTCCTAAAACATCTTGGTTGCCAGTTTGCTGTGCTATTCATTGAGATTGCACCTTGAAGTTAATAAACGATGAACCTTTTCTCCAAGAACTTCTTTATCTGGAATCTCAAAGCTTCAGTTGAGAATACTAAGCTGTCAAGTATCATCTAAACTAACTTATAAAATTGTCTTCAGTTAAATAGCTCCACTAGAGACAAACTGTATCTTTTATATGAATAAAACTTTCTTTAGTTGAAAAGCTATAATTAAATAGCTGTATCTTTTATAAGAAATAAAACTTTCTTAAGACACTATAAATATGTTTTATCTAAATTTGCATATAAAAGGTTTTATTCATTTTTTATTCATTGAAGGCTGAGTTGATCAGTCCATACCCCTTTATTATTTGACTTTGTATCTTCTTTATCCTTTTCCTTTTTGCTTGATCGACTCTGCAATTTATAGTTTCTTGCTGCTTTCATTTATTCTTTATTTATTCATTGTTCAACTCCACTTTCTCACATTGTGCTTTATCTATTTACTTATAATTAACTTTCTTATAAGAGACATACCAGTCTCTTCCAGTCATTCTGTTAGATATATTTGATTGATTGATTGATTGATTTGTTTAGCGGCACATCAACCCTTGATGGGTCATTTAATGCAAAAATCAGTTTAAAATTCTGAAAGTTGGAGGTTTTTGGGTTTTTTTTAAATAGAGTCTTGTGACTTTGAAAGGCTATTTTTATTTCTTTTTAAATAGAGTCTTGCGATTTTGGTGAAAGGTTCTTTTTTTTAAATACAGTCTTGTAACTTTAGTGAAAGGTTATTTTTTTACCAAGTCTTGTGACTTTGGTGAAAGAACAAGTGGCCTCAGTTTGAGGTGGGGAGGTCTTACCCCTTTGCAGTGGATGCAGTCAGCGTATTCTAGGCCCCAGCCATCAGGACCGAGATATGTTTGAAAAATAAGCTATACTTTCTTGTATGTTAACTTAATATCGATTTCCTCTATGCAACAGCGGGTGTCTATACTTATATATAGAATTAGCAATGGTTAGTGTATTAGTTTTAGAAAGCATTGCCCATGACTTCATTCCTTGCTGGATGCTCCATAGATCTGGCCTTGTGCCAAAAATGGTTTTGTCTGCCTAAGAATTCTGAAATCACATGCATTTAACAAATCCCAACATACCTTTCGTTCATTGCTTCTTTGCTTTAAACCAGCAAATGTACTCAGTGATTATAATCATTGCTGTTTCAATCTCATTGTTCTTGTAAGCTGCCAAATCAATTTCTGTTTAACCAAAATGCAATAAAATATTAAGCATTCCATTTTCCTCTACCGAAATTAACTATCAAGGAAGACCAATCAAAGAAAAAATATCAATTCCCAAATACAGAGAATTATGAATGATTAACAAAAGTAGAAAATTTGTTTTTTAAATTTTGGTTATTTCAGCTTAAATACTTTCTATTTGTGTCTTTTGTGCTGTTAACTAAATGAAGCGAAAAACAAAGAAACACTCATAATAACTCAAAGTTCTAATTGGGAAAATTGTCTGAAATTTGCCAGATGAAGCATTTTGGGAAGTTCACTTAGTTTTAATTAATATATTGTTCTATCACAAGCAACTTGGTATCTTCCAGAGAAGAATGAGATTGCACATTCATCCTAAAGTGAATTAGTAGCAACACAAATTATATCATACCAAAATGGTTCTAGCTATGATATCACTTATCAAAATATGATTATTTAAAAAAGACAATGTTTTAGTCGGAGCTGGCTTCAATGAGCTAAAAATAAACCCATCTCTCTGCAACTGTGAATATTACTTCATATATTTTTTTGAATTTTTTAGTTCTTGAAAGCTAAAAGAAAACTTGGCCTATTATAGAATATTTCAGAATTTCTTTTCTACAGTCTTTAACCCATAAGAACGCAGACCCATTTCTACTTGAAGGAAAATTATGTGGGATATAAAACAGAACACATGGAACACATGAAACACATTTCTGAATTTTTTTTTTAATCAGACTTTTAGTGTCCAAGATCTGTAATGTGACATATATGTCACATTGGGCATTTTAGGGAAATGTTGTCATCATTTGAAAATACATCAGCTTGGCAGATTATGTTTGCTTAGTAACACCGAGTTGCTTTTTTATTTGCATTTCCACAACATATATTGAATTTATAACTTTACTGGTTAGATTTAACAACAAATTAAATTTCAGATGTATTTTATAATACACAAAATCTGCAAACTGAATAAAAATAAATATGACTGCCTCATATTGGAGTCTTCTCAACAAGCTATTGTAGCTGTAGAAAATTGTTTCAAATTATATTTTATTAATAGTTAGACATTATTTTTTATGTTTACATTTGTTTAAATTAGTATTCACAAAATGTATCAAAAATATTGTATAAGGGACTGTGCAGATCAATTAAATTGTATGTGATACCGGTGGCACAGTGGGTTCTTATGGGTTAATATTTTCAATCTAAAGAAAGGCTGACTGGTCTTGAAATCTATTCAAGATGATATTGCCCTTAAATAAGTACAGCTGGTCTTAATCTTGGAATCTATTCAAAATGACATATCAACCCTTGCTAATTACTCTGGAAATATAGCCATAGACCAACTTTTAATTTGTAATTTGTTAATTTTATATTTTTTTATTCTGTGTTGAACTATATATCATATCAACATTGTTCAGGTTATTTAAGAGAATATAATTTGTGATAAACTGATTCAGTCATAGTTGTTGTATTTAGTTAATATTTGAACAATTTATAAATGTATTTGTTTTCTTGTCTATCATTCCACCACAATCTTATTGACAATAAGAATAAGAATATTAATAAGAACAATATCAATAAAAGATCACATTACCCCAAACAAAATATAAGCAAATTGGTTCTAGTGATTAGGATAAATGAAAGCCCAGAAGAGAAGAAATGATTGAAAGAAATATTAGCTTTTTCTTTTTGTATAAAAGTTCAATTTGAATGTGGAATGTTTTGTTTTGTTTTGTTTTGTATTGGAATACTTACAAAATTGGACTCCTTAAGGCAAAATATATTTTCGTTTTTAATGTTTGTTTTAATTTTTTTAGCTATCTCATTTCAAAATATTTCAGCATTTCTCTCCATTTTGAAATTTGTCTTTGTCATCTTTTAAAAATCTGCCTGAGAAACTGTCACCACACAAAATTGCTTTTGATTTCATATCTCATTTGTGTTGATTAATTGAAAGAAAAGAATAAAGAATGCTTTTTTCTTTTTCTCATTATATATTCCAGATCAGGTGTTTAATTTAAATATTATTTGCATGTGTATATGTGTGTGGAATAGATTTTAAGTGAATATGTTAAAGTTTTTAAGCAGGATATTGAAAACTTTTCTGATGAAAACTTTGAAATATCAGAAATTGTATTTTTTACTAAAACTCTATTCTTAACTATTTTAATGTGAACAATCTATTTTCAGTCAAGAAGATAATCCAAAATCACTTCGGCTGTTAAAATCATAGACTTTAGCTTTTGTTCATTATGTGGAAAATGAAATATGATGAAGTGCATATAAAAAAAATTAATTTAAAAGATGAAAAAATCATAAGTAAATCCTATTTTTGTTTAAAAAATCAAAGTAGTTTTATCTCTTTTCAGTCACATCACCATCATTTATCAGCCGTTATAGGTCCACTGCTGGACAAAGGCCTTTCCCATCTCCTTCCATGACGACCTAGATTGTGCTAACCTCTGCCACGTCTTACCGGCAAACTTTTCTATATCATCTTCCATCTTGTATCTGGTCTTTTTCTACTGCATTTACTGTCCCATGGGCACCAGTCGGTTAGTCTTTTCCCCATTCTATTGCCATCTCTTCTTGCTAGGGGACCAGCCCATCTCAGTTTTTGCTGCTTCTGATCCATGTTGATCTTTTTCTATCTCTTAGAGTTATACCTAGCATTGCTCTTTCCATGGCTCTCTGTGCTATTCAAAATTGGTCTTCAGCTCATTTGGTTAATTTCCATGTTTTGCATCTGTAGGTCATGGCTGGTAAGACTAATCAATCATAATACCTTAAAGTTTTTTCATGTATTATACTTATTATCAACTCAGAGGTGTAACAAGATGGGTGTGAAAGGGGGCAGTCACCCTCAGGCACACGTGTGAAGGGGAACGCAAAACCTACATGCAGCCTATTATGCCTGTTAATTAATAATTATGCCCTCCCCTAGGGTATAGGGCAACTGCCTCTGGGTGCTGTCTTATACTTATTATCAAGGTGTGGCAATAGGGGGCAAAAGGGGGCAGTCGCCCTCGGGCACACATGTGAAGAGGCGGAAAATTTCCACTATACCTGTTAATTAATAATTATTCCCTCCCCTAGGGTATAGCTCAACTGCCCCTGTGTGCTGTCTTTGCCACAGGCACTGTCTTTGCACCAGGGTGTGGAGAACCCTTGCTATGCCACTGTATCAACTAAGCATATATTCAAAGTTTCCTTATTGTCTGTTTTTTTATGAATTTCTGACTTAGTAATTTTACCAGAGGCTGGGATTCAATGTTCATTTTGAGTTGTGCAATCAATAAAAAATCAATCTTATAATTTGCCATTTAAATTGAAAAAATAATAAATGTGTATTCAATATTTAATAGTGAAATTACATTCAGGCAAACTTATAATACAATCAAATACAAATAACCATAAAAAAGAATAAATTTACCAAATTTTCAATTATGTCTCTTTCTTTTCTTTCTTGCTTCTCCTGCAATTTGTCCTGGAATAAATATAGATTTATTTAAACGTATGTGATTACAAATTTATAATACATTAACTTTTAAGTTTTCTCTTGAATTAATATGTATAGTAAACCAGACTGTTTTTATATTATCTTATACAAACTTATTGGTCCACAGTTTGTTCTGAGAAGTGACTGGTTAAAGGAGAAGGTATCTGTTATTTTAGCTATTTAAACTTAGCTTTGTAGGAAACAAGGCCAAATTGAAGGAAACTTGATAATGGAAGATTGTGTTGTACCAATCTTCAAAGTAGGGAGGGCTTGTCTACCTCTCTGCCTTGAAAATCAGTATGTAAAATCCTGATTTTTGCCTGGGCTTGAACACCAGCTACCGTTAACAGTGGAGATACACAACTATCTAAGCCACATGCGGGGAACCATAGGCTCACAGGCCAGAGTTGGCCCGTGACAAAATTTTTTGTGGCCCATGGCCAATTTAGGCATTTATTTAAGATCTTATATAATTTTTCTAGAAAGTTAATTTTATAATTTATATTGTAAAATTACTATTGTTTTGGCTTTGCAAATCAATAATAAAATAATTGTAATTCATCTGTTTGTCTAAAATAGAAATTAAGTACGCTTTCTTTATACGATCAACATTTGTTAACTTAATATGTGGCACAAATAAGGCTGAAAAATATCTTATGTGGCACACTATCTCAAAAAGATTGCCCATGCCTGATCTAATCTATGAGGTAAGCCCAAATATCTGATACTTTATGATATCAATCACCCACACTTTTAGATTACCAAACTCTTACAGGTTTTTAATAAGAAAAAGATAAAATCTATATACGGCTGCGACAAAAAAAAGAATACTTTTCATTTTCATCAAAAAGAAAATGGGATGTATTCTTTTATTGAGAGGCAATCAGATGGAAATACTCAATTATTGCAATTTTATAAATTTAAACAAAATTACAAAAATAATTTCCTATTTCTAATTTCCTTTAAAGAAATTTGCAACCTCAGCCATAACCTCAAAGTAAAATGATGAACAACCATTTAACACAGACATTGGCTGGTTGGAAGCTTATAAAGGAATCAATTATTTCACCAATGACCTCCCATACATGCAATTCATTGCTATCTATTTCATTTTAAAAAAATGTGTTTTTTAATTTTTTGCTGGGAATAAGTTTGATAATTCACTGAGAAATATTATTGATCCCAAGATTTATATTTAAAATATGAAAAAGAAAATTTACAAAAACTGTCAGCCATAACTGTCACACTTATTAACTCTTCCATGGAAACAAAACAAAGAACTAAAAGAATTAAAAGAAAAATATTTTAGTTTCAAAGTATTTAAGTTTTTTGAGAAATATTGAACATTTTTCAAAATGATTCATTCCCAAATTGTGTTTATTCATTTGAAATGTATATTAACTCTTTTCAGCGTGTTACATTGGTGCTGAAAATATTTTTCAGTAACATTCTGAATGTAAATAAACACTGTTACTATAAATATTCATACAGAATTATTAATAATGTACTGTATTATGTATGGTAGATGTAATTTGACAATGTGGAAATGAAAGATTGAGTAAAGCATGTTATGTCTCAAACATATTTATTATCATGAAGATAAGCCTTTATGCATTTCGTCGCTGCAAGCAGCAGCATCAAAAGTTTGAGCACTGCGGAAAAGTGCTACGATCCATGCTGGGATAGTCGAATGAGGTGAAGAATGGTATTTGGCTCTCTGTTCCTGGTAAGGAAAGGGGGGAAGGTGACCTAGTTTTTGGCTGAAAGTTCTGTATGGGGTTTCAAAGTGGTAGCGTGGGGGTGTTTAGTATTATGTATAAAAATAAATGTATAAATGTATAAAATAGTTAGTTATCTTTAAAAAATGACTGTTTTTCTAATCACAAAGTCTAAAGATTTATGAAAATACAATATGAACCATAAGCAAACAATTATAATTACAGATAAGTAGATGAAATGACAGATGACTTAGAAGCAATTTAAGGAGATTTTTAGATCAACAGAATGAATCTGTATTGACTGATAATCAATTGATATAAATTGAGGTGATTATAAAAGTGGTTGACAGAATAGACAATGCAGTAATTGTGATAACAACAAAATAATTCATTTACAATATTCACAAGCAATAAAGTGACAAAAGTGGAATGAAAATCTATAGTGATGTCATAATAGAGTTAAATAGCAAATTGTGCCATGGCAGAGAGTACTTTTTATATTGTCCCATCAATGTGCATGTATGAGTGTAGACATCAATATGAATGAGTTAATGTGTAAGTTAATAGCATAGAACAGGGGTCAGCAAACTTTTTTGGTGGCGGCCGGATTAGAAATAGTTTCACATCTTGCAGTCCAAGGTGAATAAAAATTAAACAATGACCATACGAGCTACAGAAACAGCTTGTTTTCTTTTAAATTGCTTTAATGTTTTTCATTATTATATTATATTTATGACTACATAAACTTCCAATTACTAGTGATCAATATTGTAAAATTGGGGTTCAAATTGTGTGTATATTTATAGAACAGTAGAAAGGCATAGTGTTAAAACATTTTTTAGCCGTAGCTTACATAGAAAATAATAGTAAATGAAACTTACTATGTTATTGTGAACCTGAAAGACTTTTCATTCAGAATTGCTTGACTAATGGAGGAGCTTTACAAAATTTGAGAAATCAGATTCAAAGAAGTATTGTCTCCTCTAATTTCTCCTGTTTACTGACGTTTTTTGAAAGAATTCAGAGTTTATATAGGGAAAGGGTGGATTAGATCAACCATTCACTCATCAGCCAAATGTGTTCTATAGTAATTACAATATAAAACTGACTTCCAGAAGTTTCCAAAGCCTCCTCTCAACTCTTAATATTCCTATCCATCAAATATTTGTAAGAATTTTTTAGTATTTGAACTTATGATGATGTCATTTATAAAATATAATTTATTAGTAACAAACTGATTTAGTCACAGTCTAGTGAAATGGTTGTGGTGTGGCATGGCTTAGTAAACAAAGAAGGCAGGACAAATAAATAGTGTAGTTTCTTGTCTGCCAAGAAAATCAATACTGACAGGACCTCCCAACATGGAGTGCTCACTTGTGCAATGCTTATATAAGACATTTATGTTATTTCATCAGCACTGCATAACTGGTGATGCAAAGAAAGAAATAGAAAGGAGAAATAGCCTGTAAACAAATCCAGGGGGCAGCAGACTCAAACTTTCTTTCTTTCTACCAACTTTTAAAAAGATTACTTGAAAATTCTTACAGTGTCTCAATCTTGAAGGCTTCAAGTCATATTCTTTCATTTAAATAAAAACTTCCTTCTAAACTGTTTTCTTCATTTCTCTTGAGGGAATTGGAAGAAAACCTTGGCACACAACAAAACTACTTCAACTGAAAGCTATATCCTGAGAATTGATGGAGAAGAGTGCAGTCAGATCAAGAATTATTCACTGTTTCCTGTATCTTGTAATCCAGAATAACCCTTCGCCTGCTAGTTGGAGAGGAAATTGCTAGGAAACCATGAAGAATCCAGTATGGCACCCAATAATCTCTGAGACCAACCAAATACCATAAATTTGGTTGTTTTTTTTCTATATTCTGACATTTAATAACATCTTTTCAGTTTTTACTCAGATTCCTACCAACTTTCGGTATAAAACCGTGAGATTAATTTTCAGACTTGAATTGGCATGATAATGAACTAGCCAGGGGGCAAAACCATGGCCTGGCCCTTGTGTGTATGCCAACCTGCCTATCCTGGATATTTTTAATAAATTAATTAAACCTGTTGTTTAGAAGAAGGCCAGAAAGGATAGATGCGGATAAATCAAAAAGCAACAAATAGTAATTACAATCTCAAAAAGAATTACCAAAACAAATTTTGTAGCTGGGAAAATTGAAGTGACTAACATGCCCAGAAATGAAAGAGTTGAATCCAGTCAAATACTGAATTGGACATTTCTGTCACTGCTTTTTATTTCCCTGGTCATTCTAATGCACAGCTCAACTAGAAGGCATGTATACCACAGCCAGTGCTGTTGTCATTAAAACTGATTGAAAATCAGTTCTTATATTGCTAAGATGCAGGGGAGGAAACTGTAAAGAATTCCTGGATCCGCCCTCAAATTGAATCAATTCTTCCTTTAGCCTGTGGCCCACGCTTCCACAAAAAGTCATTGAAATCCATTGAGAACTTTTGAAGAGATTGTGTGGACAAATATGAGTGTATAAACATTCCTGGATCCGCTCCAAAAATTTAGCCAATTTTTTCTTAGCCCATGACCTAACTTTCCAAAAGATTTCATTGAAATTCATTGAGAACTTTTTGAGATATTGTGTGGACAGACATATAGCTAAAATACTGGATCCGCTCCAAAATTTAATCAAATACCTCTTCCAACTTCCAGTTAAAATATTACTCTGCCCAATGGCTGCTATACAAACAGAAACCAAAATCTGCAAAGAAATTATTTTACAGAGTCAACAAGTGCCAAATCGGGCTTCTTGTTTTTCAGTTTTTTTCCCCTTGTAGATATAATATTATTGATACAGAGTTCAAGTGAGGTCAGTCGTGGTAAGCAATCTTTCAGGTGTCAGTTTGTATGAAAAACAATCTTGATCTTGTTTACTTTGGCATCTACAGTTAATAAAGGCTAATGCAGAACCATAAAATATATCTAAGCATTTTAGTACTGTACAGTAACATTTCAAAAATAGGTGACTTGTTATTTTTGAATATATTGAAAATAGGTGACATGTTATTTTTGCTTTCTTTTATCCTCTGCCAATTAAATTGGAAGAGGTATATCTATATCATCGAGTTTGTCTTTCTGTCTTTCTGTCCACCCAATATCTCCAGAAGTTCTCAATGAATTTCACTGATATTTTGAGGAAGGGTGAGTCATGGCCTAAGGAAGTTAAGTTTTGGGGCGGATCCAGGAATCTGTTTACAGTTACCATCCCTGCATCGTAGCTATATGTCTCAGCATTTAAAGTCCTGGCTTGTACCTGAACTTAAATATCAACTAAAGGCATATGCAACTATTTCAGCTATGAGGCAGGCCAAAATGTATTACGGTAGACTATTATTATAGCACCCTCAGGGATTTAAGAATACTGTTATAATGAATTTGCTGTAATAACGGGTGGATTTTATACAAAGTGTACAAATAATGAGAAACCAAAAGGTACGGCCAAAAATTACTTTTTATTACCCTTTTACAGTTTCATCATCAGCCGTTATAAGTCCACTGCTGGACAAAGGCCTTTCCCATTTCCTTCCATGACAACCTATCTTGTGCTAATCTCTGCCAAGTCTTACCGGCAAACTTTTCTATCTCCTCCCTCCATCTTGTATCTGGTCTTTTTCTACTTCATTTACTGTCCCATGGACACCAATCGGTTAGTCTTTCCCCCCATCTATTGGCCTCTCTTCTTGCTAGGTGACCAGCCCATCTCAGTTTTTGCTGTTTAATTATTTGTATAATATCATTCACTCTAGTCCTCCCTCTGATCCATGTTGATCTTTTTCTATCTCTTAGTGTTATCCCTAGCATTGCTCTTTCCATGGCTCTCTGTGCTATTCTAAGTTGGTTTTCAGCTCATTTGGTTAATTTCCATGTTTCACATCCGTAGGCTGGTAAGACTAATCAATCATAATACCTTAAAGTTTTTTCATGTATTATACTTATTATCAACTCAGAGGCATAACAAGATGTGTGTAAAAGGGGGCAGTCACCCTCGGGCACACATGTGAAGGGGAACACAAAACCTCCATGCAGCCTATTATGCCTGTTAATTAATAATTATGCCCTCCCCTAGGGCATAGGGCAACTGCCTCTGGATGCTGTCTTATACTTATTATCAACTCAGAGCTGTAGCAAGAGGGGTGCAAAAGTGGGCGGTCACCCTTGGCACACATGTGAAGGGGCAGAAAATTTCCACTATGCCTGTTAATTAATAATTATCCCCTCCCCTAGTGTGCTGTCTTTGCCCCGGGCACTGTCTTTGCAAGTTGGTTTTCAGCTTGTTTGGCTAATTTCCATGTTTCGCACCCATACGTCATGGCTGGTATTATGCAGCCATTGTATACTTGACGCTTTAGGCACATTGGCAAGGTGCTCTTCAGAATGTCTCTATTCATACCAAATGCTTTCCAATCTATCATTATGCGTCATTTTATTTTACAGTCATGATCTTTCTCTAGCTTTATTACCTGGCCTAGGTAGATGTATTCATCACAGTTTAATGGCCCATATATGGTTTTTAGCTTTTAAAATAATGCACTGAAATCTTCATGTGCTGTTGCTGCAAACTAATCTGCAACAATAGTCTTGTGAGATTAGAAAAAGAAATGTGTCATTAGAATACATGTGTCATTAAATAGTGTGGTTAGAATGAATGTCATGACAAGAGTTTACTGTATTATTAAGAATTTAAAAAATGTTTAAAAATTTCCAAAAATATATGTTTGTTAAATAGAGATCCATATTTCCTAAAGAGCATAATGAAAGCAAAGCAAAATTCCAAAACTCCTCTTTGGAAAAACTGTAGCATAAAAGGATTTGAAAACCTCATTAGTCAACCGATTCGTATTGATCAAGCTGATTACAGTAGAGATAAGGTCAAGAAAATTATTTCAGCTTCAGGAAGAAGACTATCTTGCTGGTAGTGATGAAAAGAAAAGATCTTGGTAATGAAGAAAACAATTCCTTTATCTCTAAGAATATCTGGAATATAGGCCTCAAGTTTGCCAAGACATGAGTTATATTGTTCTTTTGGGTGATGACTGTTTCTTATCTAAATATTGTGAATATTTAAAAACACAGAAAGAAAACTAATCAGCTGGTTATCTTATTCACATGAAAATATGAAAAGAGATGCACTACATGAACACCACCAGTCTGCTGGTAGGTTCATGTGTCCATTTGCAAGCCTAGCCTGGTTGATCATGTTCAAAGAGATGATAGCACCTTAGAAGTTTCAACCCTTCACCTTCAGAGTCCTGTCTTTTTTCAAATGGCTTGCATCCATAGATCAGATGACCGATAGAGAAATGTATTTGGAAGAGAAGTAAAGCTATTTTCTTTAGCAGCTTCTCGTTTTTCCTACTCAAAATTTAGCCATTCAGATTGTGGTAAACAGAAAATTATCAAGTTATCTTTGCAGTGTCAGG
>VCCN01001303.1:2491398-2501477 GCA_006491835.1 Architeuthis dux
TAGTAGTATACAAATCTTCACAAAGTATAGATACAGAGAAGGAATCAAAATGCCAGAATAAAATGGTAATAATGATAGAAATAATTTAAATCACTTGATCAGTAATTAATTTGTTAATTATAAAATATTTCGTAGTTTAACACGATTGAGCTACAAGCATTCATGACAGCATTGGCCTCATATATTGTTGTAATCTCAACATTTTCAATCCCACTAAACACTATTGGCATGATATTTTATTTGATGAATCAAATAAACTACAATTAATTTGTTCAAATTAAATAGATGACTTGTTCAATCTGTAGATTCTCTGTGAAACCTTTCAATTTTATATTTATTTTAAAGGAGCATTTCTTATTTATGATATAGTTGTGTTTTGTAACACAAGAAGCCGGAAAAATTGTTTTAATGTATTAAATTCATCATGAATAGTGTTAGGAAATGGCTGCTTTTTATAAAAAGGAAAAAGTAACGAATAAAGGCACAAAATCTAAAAAAAAAGTATTTGCTCTTGAAAAATATTTTCAAGAAATAAGCAGGGCTTAGCAGATTTCCATTCAATCTTGAAGTAAGATAATGTTTTCTTTTTCTTCTTTATGTTATAAACTAAAAGGTTTTTTTTCTTTTTGAGCTTTGATAGGATTTTTTTAATAGTAAGCAAGGAGTTTATCAAAGGCTGAGTTTGTAAGTTCTCCATTTTGATTATATGTGTGAATACATAAAATGTCAGCCTCACTTGGGATATGACGTCCGCTAAAAGGAAATGAGTTCTATTGAAAATGTTTTGAAGCACTTCAGGCTCATTGTAATATGATTTATAGCAAGAAAACTTGCCTGATCAGTCTCTTAAAATCTAAAAGGTTCACAGGACATTCAAGCTGAAAAAGATGGAAGTGTTTTGGTAGAATATAAATTTAGTGAGTCTTAAAGTAAGGTAGTATTCAAATTTGGAGGCCTGTTCTCAGACAGTTTTTCAAAATACTAACCTACTCAATGATATTATTTCAATAAAGTAATCATTTAATGTAATTCATTAAATTCAATTTGAATTTAAAAGGTTTATAATTCTAATATGAATAAAAGGAGAATCAGTAGTTATCAAATTTTATTACTTAGATGTCTTTGCTATATTGTAAGAGAAAGTATGTATGCCCTATTTCTGATTTATAAGATTGGAAGAAAAATGTCTAAAGATTCCAAAGGTGTCTGCTGCAAGATTTACCCATGTTCTTGTCTTTTGTCTTTTGAAGTTTGTTGTAAAAGCAAAAGTAATGCAAAACAAGCATGAACATTTATGAAAATTGCATAATTCATCAGAAAATCAAGAAACCCCAAGTTAAATAAGATCTTCAATTTAAGCTCTGGAATTTTGAATGTATTTAACAAATGATTGATACATTCTGCCCAGTGAAGAATTGTGATTGCATATCACCTTGTGGTTATTGAGCACTTCATCTATCTATCTACATTCTCTATTTCAATCTACTGTGCTGTGTAAAAACAAAAGAATTCAATCACATTAAATGATATAACAATGGCCTGGTTTGAAAGTTGGTAGCATCTAACAAATATTTAAATAATATAAAGCAATTTTCAATGTAATTTCTAAAGAAGATAATTAAAATGGCTTCTTTTCAGATTTCATATACTTAGAAAGATAATGAATTACTTGGCTTAATTTGTCTTTGATGCCTAAATTACTGTGTTCTTTTTCTTCTTCTTGGCTCATACCAGGAATTGAACCCAGTTGGAGGCCACCTGAAGGCTTCTCTTTTTTATCACTATTATCCTTTCGGATAGGGGTGGGTGCAACTCCTATCCCTGGTTTGACAATCACTTTTAGCAGAGAGGCATTGATCACCATGGTCAAATTGTGTTGGATACACTGGTTCTCGTAAGATCACCAAAGTTAAGCAATGTCAAGCCTGGTCATTACCTAGATGGGTGACCGTCATGGAATACCAGCTGCCATAAGGCAAGTCATACCAAAGACTTAAAAAAACAAAAAAATGGTAAAACTGTGTTCAATCAGGGTTAATGTTTGGTGTAATAAACATTAAGCTATTAAGTGTGGACTGCCTCATAGCTGAAATACTTATGTATTCTCTACCAGTATCAGTGGTGTTCAAGCCCAGATAAAAGTAATGATTTTGAATGCTGATTCTCTATTCTGGCAGCCCCTCCCCATTTGGAAGATTGGTGTAGCAAAATCTTCCTACTGACATTCAACCTTGTCTTAAGCTCAGCTTAGTAAATATCAAGCTCAAATAAAGCTCAAATAAGAGTAATAAAATTAAGCCTGTTGATTTTCCCACATTTTCAAAGGCTTAAATTGATTTCAGTTAATATTTTGATTACTTCTAGTTTTAATTCCTTTTTAAATTCAATTTGGTCAAAGCTAAAATTATCCTAGCATCTGCATCATCAGAACCTTTTGTATCTACTAACTCAGAAACATTCACTGATCATTTTTTAACACAAGGATGCAACACATTTTAAGTACAATTCAAACACTTCTATTAGAATTATTTTACAGATATTTTTACGCATCAAATCTTAGAAGATTAAACTTAAAATTTGGCATTATTGCTCAAATCCTAAATTTGCTTTGCGTTTAGAGCCAACCAAATCCAAACTCATGTTACCTTGAATGCCTGATGCTGACTCATATCCATGTGGCTAGACAAAGTATTCAATCTATTGTTGATTCCTCTAAAGTTGATTCCTCAAAGCAATTACAACTACTTCGACTTCATGAAAACTTATATCCAGTTTCTTAATTTCAAGGAGTTGTCCTATAAAGAGTAACCAAATACAAGATTCTCACTCAAGTTGTTATCATAATCGAAGAACACTAAGACGTAGATAAAATAGATTATTTCCATCAGAATTTGTGCCATGAAGCAGACTGTTTAAACAATCATTCTATAGAAGACTCTGCTCTGTCAATATGCATTTCTTTCCATTGCCAAATCTTGTTATTCTTTTACAGAGTTTTTGCTTGGCAAACAACAATTTTCAGACATGAAATTCCTCGGAAATTAAAGAAATGGGGCCAGGTCTGGCATCTGAGCCAAGTTGTATTTGAACAGGCATTGTGTCCAGGCTGCAGATAACAGAATGCTGAGGGTCTGCAGTGGACATCTGAATAAAGAGTTGATTTTTGTCAGTTTATCTTGAGTTTATAACCAAAAGAGATGAGATGTCAACTAGCAGACAACCTCACAAAGCAATCATCTCAAATCTAAGGAAGTCTTTGAATAGATGATCTGAAAGAATCAACTTATGTTTTTGAATGATTGAATCCGTTTTCCTGGAAGCTTGAATTCTTGGTTAATCTTGATATTACCTTCAACCAAAAAAATGTTGTTACTTTATGTAAATCTGAGCGTTTTTGGTGGGGAGCAACTTTGAAAAGAGGAAACTTGCTCAAAGCCTAGCATGATATTGTTAATTTTGAATTGCAGATTTTTTATTGTTTAAATAAAATATTATTTATGTACACGGAATATAAATAAACAAAAACTGGTAGAAGAACTTGACCTACCAACTTTACTCAACTTTTATGTTTAATTCATTAATGAATTATTCAGGTATAGAAAAATAATATTTTAATTATTTTTAATTTCTTTTGAACTTTCATGATTATCAAATGACTTCTATAGTGGATATTTGCTTTGCAGAATATGTATACCAGTCAGAGTGAAATAAATTAATCAAGCTATTTGATGTATATCAGAGAAATACTAATCAACTCATGAAAGAGGTAATTCTTTTTAAAAATTACATGTAACAAAGTTATTCCTATTAATTTATCATTGGATTTAATTTTGTGGGAATATGGATCTGGGGTTGAAACTCATGACTTTTGTTTCAGTTAGAAATACTTGAAGTTGTCAAAACTTTAAAAAACTATATCTATACATAAAATTATTGGTTTTTTATAAGTGTAAAATCAAAAGTAAAAATGTATTTCACTTTTCTTTTGAAATCTTTGAAAAAATATTAATGCAGTCCAATTTCTGAAAAATGTACCCAAATAAGCAGGCACAACAAGAAAACAAGAATGTCAAAAAATTAATCTTTTGGGATCCTTGTTCTAAATATTGTTCTTTTTCCAAAAAGACTATTAACACTGTCTGCTGCTAAGGTTAAAAACATATATACTAAAAATCAAACAATCTTTTTGCATGGTTTTTATTTTTAATTATTTTTTGTTAAAAAAAAAAAATTCCAATAACTTATGTTTTGGAAGTTTTTCATAGTCTCATGCCCCCTCCCAACATCTGTTGTCAATGATGGAGCATGGTACCATAATCACATGCATGAATACCATTTTCATGACACATACATACATTCAATCTTATGTATTTAGAAGGTATTTGTGGATAAAAGTGTAAAATACATGGAGAGAAAACTGAAGTTTTTTTTTGTTTATTATTGTTTTGCAGGCTCTGAAAAAAAATCACTGAAGAATAGTCAGTTAATCAGAATTTCAATTTCAGTTCAAGGATTATAAAAGTCTTCTTTAAAAGCGACTGCAAAATAAATAGAAAATGTCTGTGTTCATGATTCTAAAAAAACAAAAGGCGAAACATGGTTTAAAACGATAAAATCTTTTACATATCCTATGCTGTCTTTTCAGAGAAATGGCTGAAATTTGTTCCCTTCTTTTCTGTAGTAATAATTGTTTTATTTTTCAAATGCTACAGACAAATCTTTATTCACTATTTTAGTTTTTTTTCTCTGGTCTCAAGCTGCATAAACTGTGATGTATTGTCTGTTATTGAACAACTGTGATTGCCTAATAAATTACAAAAATGATAATTTGATGTTCATGTTTCAACTGCTTTGATCAACCATTTTGGCAACTGTTTGTCACTCAGTCAAGTTTGTTCCAAAAGTTATCTCCCCCTTATTGTAACCTCTTGCCCCATTTTGCTTTTGTTTTTTGTTCTGCTAACAACTGACTCTTAGGAGATTTTTTGTGCTTCACATGAAAAGAAAACTTTGCAACGATCTTTTATATGTTCATCCTGTTTAATTAAGTCTGATTTCAGTCAAAATATTAATACCGATGATTAACAAATGATGAATAAATAACAATCATTACTAACAACGAATAACAATAATAATAATAACTCAACTTGGCATGAAAAGTGTAGCGGTGGGTTTTATTTTTAAATAAAAAAAATTCTCATTATTTTTAAAAATTTGTATGACTATTTTTTATCTTCATCTTAGTATCAAGATGAAGGTAAAAAGTAGTCATAACATTTTTTTTAACTAATAATGATTTATAATACTTCATCTAATAAAAATGTAAAACAGTTTCTCATTAATATTAATATCAAGATGTTGATAAAAAGTAGTCATAGAAATTTAAAAACAAAAAAATGATTTATGATACTTTTAGCTTCATCTTAATATTAAGATGAATGTAAAAAGTAGTCATCAAAATTTTTTTTAAATAATGATTTATAATACTTCATCTAATAAAAATAAATTAAATTTTTCTTTTTAATTTCTTTTTAGTTTCTTTAGTTAATTACATGGAATTCTTATTTTTAAAAGTTTTTCCTTTATTTTCTCCATCTTCTGATTGTTATTAGAAACCATCAACCAAAACTGTCACCAAAACATAGGTTTCTTCAGTTTTCAAGTTGGTCTGGCTAGCTGGCTGGCTATGTATGTATGTATGTATCACACGTATAGGCAGCACCAACAAAGCTAGAGGGCTGAAAATTTAAACATTTACTCCTTATTATGTCTAGAAAAAACGTTTCTTTTGTTTTTTGAAAAATACCCCCCTAAATAGGTATTTAGTAGGGGGTCAATTGCTATATAAGTTTATGCTAAATTGATCCCTTGTTTGTGTCCACTTGTTTTTTTTTAAATTCATACTTTTTAGTGATAATTTGATGTTCATGTCTCAACAAAAGGCAAGAGAAGTGACTTATTCATTGATCACCCTTTTTTCCAATTTTTTTCCATTGGTCTCTTGAGAGTTTTTATTGACTGACTAACCAGACCTGTTATTTTTATTATTATTACTATTATTATTATTATTATTATCATAAGGAGAAAGAGGAGGAGGTGATCGAGAGGGAGAGGAAAGAATATAAATTCCAAATATTGGTTAGTTTGAAATCTTGAAATGTCTACATTCTACCAGAAAGCTTTGTTGCAGCAAATGATAATTACTTATTTAGCTGCTTCTGGCATAGATATTTTAACTCTCAGATTTTGTTAATACAGATTGAGTACCCCATATCCAAAACTTCAAAGACCGACATGTTCCAAAATCCGAAACTTTCTCAAAAGCTAATATGATGTCGCAATTGGAAAATTCCAAACCTGATGTCACTATAGTATGATTCAAAGATGAGAGACAAGTCTGATTTCCAAGGCATTTAACACATTCTTATTTATTTATTAACATATTCTGACTACAATAAAAACTCTTTAGAAACATAAAAGTATATTTACATCACAAATTGCGAAAAACGAAACAAGTCTGAATCAAAACAAATTATTTTCACCACAAGAGCTACCTATATTTATTCATGTAGACATATTTATCTATTTATTTTATTTTTTATTTATCCATTTCATTACTGTCACCTCCTTTCCTAATTAAATTCAACAACACTTTCCCTTGTCATGTCTGAATACAAAAGAATTCCAGTAAAGATTGAAAAACGACAATTTTTATTAGACAATCTAAATAAAATGGAGACAACAAACCCAAGATTGCTCCCCATTACATTACAGGCCCCATCCCCAATATCTCTCATTATTTATTGGCAAATATTCCAAAATCCGAAGAATTCCAGAATGAGAAACAGTCGCAGGCATTTTGGATAAGGGGTACTCAACTTGTAATATGTAACTACAACATGTTGAATAGAAAGATTGCTACACTGGCAGAGAGATTTTTGTAAGCAAACCATATATTATAATTTATGATGATAAAAGTAATGCTGTATCATTAATATAGTTATCACTACCAAAAAGTTATGTCCATAATAATTGTTAACCAACAACCAAAATACAAAAAATTGCAACAGAGAACTAATATTCTTCTTCTTAAGTTGTTTGATTTTGAAGATGAATTTTCATTATTAATTTTCAAATAGTTTTCTTTGTCTTTTTATCACAACATTTTAGTACCTTCTGATAATTACTACTACTACTACTAGGTAATAAACAAACAAGATGGTATGAAAAATTGGAAAGGAATGATGGTAATATGATTATGGACTTGAGTCCTGCCAAACCATTTGGCTTTTATATATATATATATACATTATAGATTTAATAGATTTATAAGAGGAAATGAAAATATCTGACTGGATAAGATATTTTTTTAAACTGGAGTTTATAAATATATGACTTAGGTGAATAAACATAGACAAGCAGATTGATATGATAGATGGGCTAATATGATTGAAATATAAATAGATTAGTCACTCAATAGAAACCGTCATACAACCAATTGTCTTTGTGTTGGGAGTGATCAATTAAAAAATAAGTTACTTCTCTCACCTTTTGTTAGGCAGTGATCATTAAAAAGGTATGAATTTTCAAAAAACAATTGTGAATGCTGCCAGACACAAACTAAGGGACTAATTTAGCATAAACTTACATTATAAATTGAACCCCCCCACTAAAAACCTATTTGGGGGGAATTTTCCAAAAACAAAAAGAAATGTTTTTTCTAGACATAATAAGGAATAAATGTTTACATTTTTCAGCTATCCAGCTCCATTGGTGTGGCTTGTACATGTGATACATACATAGCCAGCCAGAATCACTTAAAGACTGAAGAAACTTCTGTTGTTGACAGTTTTGGTGGATGGTTTCTAATAGATAGACAAATGGGATTCTATTTTGTTTTGGAAAAATAACAGTGGCTGATAAGTAGATATATACAGAACCAATCATTAAACATTGTTTTTGACTTCTTACTTTTATTCAAATGAATAAAAAAAGAGAAATCATGGAAAAAGACATGCCTGACTTCTCTCTTGAAAAATAACACATCTGATGTCAGCATTCAATTCAGGCAAAGACATTTTCACAATATGACATCGAGGCTATTAATAATTGACACTTTTGCTTATGATAATGCAGATTATAATCAGAAACCTCTTGAACTTGGTCTCCAGTTGCCAGATTGTTATCCAGTAGCCATATTAACAAAGATATACCAATAATAAACTTTATTTTCTATGCATAACGTATTTGCAAAATATGCTGTTATGCAGTAAATATAATGGAATAAAGAATAATAAAATTAATAAGACATGTGTTATTCTTAAACCATAATATTTGATATTGAAGATACAAGATTAGTAGGTATCATTAACTTCAAGATTTCCGTGATTGAGAAGGCAAAATATTCACAACATTGTCTTCACTTGAAATATACTGGAACCAGTGAAAACAACTTCACTCTATATAACAGTAGCTTGTAAAGGATAAAGGAGACAAGTTTTATCATAAATTTACCATAGGTATGATATAAACAAATATATATACATATATGATAATTATAGTACTGTCCTGAATTATTTGTTGTACCTAAATAACAAATGATACAGTTAACATATAAAGGAAAGTGCATCAGAAATGTAATCAAAAGAAAAGGATATGAGAATAGTTTGATGGCAGTCATTAACAGCTGAGAAAGATAACAAGGATTTGCCAGTTACTCATGGTGATTGTGATAACTTGGGCTTCAAAGGAAGTCACAAAGTCAAACAAGATATATAAAAGACAACCTACCTTTTTTTCTATGTAGAAACACAAGGTGATCAGTCTGTTCTTTCAGTGTATCTGTTTCTTCTTAAGTATTAGCATTAGTTAGTGGTTTACTGGTTAGTAATTGAGACAATAGGGAGGAAAAATAGAATAGAGTGTGGTTAGCATTTAGAAGATCTAGCTGATCTTTAGATATGGCACTGATTTAGGAGACGCCAAATAGGTACGACCAGTCTTGTCCACAAGTTGATTCTGACTCATGATTTTACCTAAAAGCGCAGCAAATTCAAGATGCTGAGGTTGACGCCAAGATCAACTGTCTAGACAAGCAGGAAGTGCTTCTAAAAATAGCACAAGCCAACTCCTGTCATCCAGAGGTTATGACAGTGATGGTGTTAGACCTACAATTTCTTCCTCTTCTTGTAGTACATTGTACTTGTTGAGTTCCTGTTGGCTCTAACCAAAAATCATGTGACAGCAAGTCTCTTCAGTACTCCAACATTCTCCCCAGCATTCTTGCTGCTTTT
The DNA here is from genome assembly GCA_006491835.1 of Architeuthis dux. Lineage (NCBI taxonomy): Eukaryota > Metazoa > Mollusca > Cephalopoda > Oegopsida > Architeuthidae > Architeuthis > Architeuthis dux. Next base: position 2,500,692 of record VCCN01001303.1, read on the forward strand.
AATAATGCTGTTGTCAGAATGGTTTCAATTCTTAATCTGGTTTACAATACTTTTAGTCTTTTTGCAAGGGAAAAAGACACTTCCAAACTATTATTATTATCATCATTAGGTTTCTTATTTATATATTTGTTTATTTCTGCTTCTGTTATTATCAAAATAATATTATTACCATCCAAGTCAGTTTATTAATTCCATTGTTTTAACAGCTGTAAATTGGTTTCCTTTAAAAGATTCTGTTTCCAACCCACCAAAAATAGCACAAGTCCAATGCTCAGGTTGAGTTATATTTCATCATCTTGAAATGATAGAAGAAAATGTCTTGCAATATATGCTATCCTAATGAGTGATGTGTTCTGCATTTTTGTGAATTACGTCTACATTTTTATGGTCTTTTCCCCATCAAGAAGAATCTCCCTTGCTTACCTTGTTCCTTATATGGAATTTTTATGAATTTCTTATTTTTGTCTTTTTTTTCTTCTGGGTGATGAATTTGTAAATTTCTGTATTTTGTATGAACTTTTTTGCGTGATATTGTAATCACTCAGCACCACAATACTGATGAGCAAGGCTGTAATTAAAACTATTATTAAATTTATTTTTAACATTATTTTCATCATAATAATTATTGCTGATATTTTAATGATCTCAACTCTCCTTATTGTGACTATTATCATTACTGTTATTTACAAAACTATTGGGATCATTACTACTATCATTAAACTGTGATTATTATTTTAATATTATTTCTTTCATGCATATATATTTAGATATTAATACTTATCATTT
>VCCN01001303.1:2517594-2529068 GCA_006491835.1 Architeuthis dux
TTTGGTGACAGTTTTAGTTGATGGTTTCTAATAAGATATTTCTTTTTTTGTATGTGTCACTTGATCAGTGCAGAGCAAAATCTTTTTCTGACATCTGGTAAAAAACAAAGTTTAATATCTGTGTATCTAGTCTCAGAATAAGGGACTCAATTTCATCATCATCATCAGCCATTATAAGTCCACTGCTGGGCAAAGGCCTTTCCCATCTCCTTCCATGACGACCTAGATTGTGCTAACCTCTGCCATGTCTTACCGGCAAACTTTTCTATCTCATCCCTCCATCTTGTGTCTGGTCCTTTCCTACTGCGTTTACTGTCCCATGGGCACCGATCGGTTAGTCTTTTCCCCCATCTATTGTCATCTCTTCTTGCTAGGTGACCAGCCCATCTCCACTTTTGCTGCTTAATTATTTGTATAATATCCTTCACTCTAGTTCTCCCTCTTATCCATGTTGATCTTTTAATTTAGTTTAGTTTAAATAAATGCTTTCATGACCCTAAAACTCTAAATAAAAAATACATCAGCCTGTTTCTAATGAATTTTTGAAAAAAGTATAAGTATAGTATCCTTGAAAAGTAATTGTATAGTTCCTTTTAAAACAATGAACAATTTATAGGACAGTTTGCAAAATGTCCTCTCAAATCAGAAAGAATTGTGCTCACTAAGAAGTATGCATCTTATTAAAAGACTAAGCTTGGACAGTAATTGAGCAGAAAAGTCAGGCTGTTATTTTGATTAACCCCAATGTCTTCAATTAAGTTAATGTGTTGGCTTTATTTGTAAAAAGACAAACATTATCCAATTCTTCTTCAATTCAAAGATTCCTTTCTGATTAAACTTTTACAGATGATAAAATTGTTACAGCCATTTGTCCAACAATTACAAACTTATCTTAAAACCTATATACCCGGCTACTACAACTATTATGAAATAGGTCTGGTTAGTTACTCTAACCAACCAGACATATGTCTACGTTGTGTTGGGGTGATCAATTAAAAAATTGGACAAAGGAGTAATCAATGAATAAGTTACTTCTCTCGCCATTTTGTCAGACAGTGATCACTAAAAAAGTCTGAATGTTCAAAACACAACAGTAAATGCTGCCAGACATAAACTAAGGGATCAATTTAGCATAAACTTACATTGTAAATTGACCCCCCCCCCCACTAAAAACCTGTTATGGGTGGAATATTCAAAAAATTAAAAAAATGTTTTTTCTAGACATAATAAGGAGTAAATGTTGAAATTTTCAGCCCTCTAGCTCTATTGGTGCAGCCTGTAAACATGATACATAGCCAGCTAGCCAGCCGGACATACGTAAAGGCTGCAGAAACCTATATTGACAGTTTTGGTTGATGGTTTCCAATAACCTCTCTAGAACTACCTAAATCTGTTCATAAAGTTTTAATCACTGCTACCCACAACACTGGTTTATTGCTGGGTTTAGGTTATTCATGTGTTCACCCATTTATATCTAACTATGTATCTATATATCTATGTATCTGGACTTCACCCAGCCCTAATCGTTCATAGTAGAAATTTGAAATTTTGTACACACACACTCCCCTCAATTAGTAGGGAAAATGTTTTTTTTGCTTTTTGAAAATTCCCCCCGACCAATAGGTTTTTAGAGAGGGGTTCAAATACAATGTAAGTTTATGCTAAATTGGCCACTAGTTTGTGCCTGCTTGTTTTTTTGAAAATTCAGACCTTTTCTAGTCATTACAGCCCAACAAAGGTCGAGTGAAGTAACTTATTCATTTATCACCCCCTTTTCCAACTTTTTTAATTGATAACACCAAACACAGCATATAGGGGTGGCAGTGATTCATAATTTCCCTTGGAAGGCTAATTAGTTTTGTTTTGTGAGGAATTTCTATTTTCTTGAAAGATTTTGGTGGATATTTGATTTTACTTGTGGATTATTAACAAATAATTGAATTATCTAATCTACCACTTTCTGTACCATGCTGATTACCCTCAGATATATGTTTTTTTCTTTTTTTGTAATTCCCTCTTAAATAGGTTTTTAGTGGTGGGTTCAATTTGCAATGTAAATTTATGTTTGTGTCCAGCAGCAATCACACTTATTTTTTTGAAAATTTGGATTTTTTTAATGGTCATTACCCAACAAAAGGCGAGAGAAGTGACTTATTCATTGTTCACCACTTTTTTCCAATTTTTTAATTGATCACCCCAACACAGCAAGCTGCCAAAAGACATTGGTCGCACGACGGTTTCTATTGAGTGACTAACCAGACCTGTAACTCTGGTTTTGATTGGAATCAGTCAAAAAGACAGTTGCCCGAGTTATCAAAATAATGATGTAGTTGTCCATTTGTTAGGAGTCCCTAGAAAACAGTGGCCAGATCTTATCACTTCTTCCGTACTGATTGCTTTAAATTTCTACTATTTAATCAGATCAGCTAACTCAAACCGAAAATGCCCAAGGAGTTAATTATGTTCTATTGATTCTTCTCATTTTGAAAAGGGCTCGCTCCTCTCCTGAAGTACAGTGTCACCCATAAATGAGTACACCCCTAACACTTTTTAATAGAAACTAATTGTCTTCTAAACTAAACGTAGCAGGATTTTATTATTTTTAGTGGAAAATTACACAATCAAAATCGATATTATCAGGTATTATTTATGACCAACTCAGCATTACAGCATTGAAACTCTGTCGGCAAAAATATTTTTTCATAGGGGTGTACTCATTTTTGGACTGTAACATTCATATTTTTTCAATGCTATAGAGTTTGGTAATAAATAATACCTGATAATATCCGAGTTATCAAAATAAGTATTAGGAGTCCCTAGAAAACCGTGGCCAGATCTTATCACTTCTTCCATACTGATTGCTTTAACTTTCTACTATTTAATCAGATCAGCTAACTCAAACCGAAAATGCCCAAGGAGTTAATTATTTTCTATTGATTCTTCTCATTTTGAAAAGGGCTCACTCCTCTCCTGAAGTACAGAGTCACCCATAAACAAGTATAACCCTAACACTTTTTAATAGAAAGTTAATTGTCTTCTAAACCAAAAATAGCAGGATGTTATTATTTCTAGTGGAAAATTACACAATCAAAATGGATATTATCAGATATTATTTATTACCAAACTCTACAGCATTGAAAAAATATGAATATGTTACAGTCCAAAAATGAGTACAGCCCTACGAAAAGATATTTTTGGCGAGTTTGTCATAAATACCTGATAATATCTGTTTTGATTGTGTAATGTTCAAGTAGAAATAATAAAATCCTGCTCGGTTTAGAAGAAAATTAGGGGTGTACTCATTTATGGGCGACACTGTATCTTCTTATATCTTCTTGCATTCAACAGATAAACACAGATGTACATTTTGAAACTAGGACTAAATATAGAAATTAAAAAGCTGAGATCTTGCCCTTTAAGAAAGCAAATCATATCTAGTGAAATTGTTTTTTTCTTTTATTCAACACAAGAAAATTATTCCAATTCCATTTCCCTTGACATCTTTCAAGAGTTAATGGAATATTGCCAAAAGATTCATGTGTCATCTTTAATGCATCGATCTTTTATACAAATTTCTAAAAGTTAAAGGATTTTTATATTCATAAATGCATAAACCCTTCATCATGAGCATATGAGAACTCTTTGGTTAAGGAGGGCCAAAGTTACACAATTTGCCCAATTTACACTGATTTACCCAAAATTTTGCAAAATGCCTTCCTGACTTGTACATCTATGCCCTTCATGTTTCAATCATCAATAGATCTTTTGTTCGTTTAGTGGACAATTGTTATAATGTGAGGAAGGTTGTAATGAACTGTTCTCGGCATGGACTGGACACCACTTGTTTCTCGTACACTTATTTGTGTCCAATTGATGCTATAACAAAAACTTCTTCTTACTTGAAACATAACACTTGTCTTCCACTATTTGTCGCTCACAACTTTTCACCAAAATCTGCACTCTTGATGTCACTCAACTGCCGACCATTTATGCACCTTGACCTTCAGCCAAATAGAAGTGGCAGGAGTTGACATCACAGTAACAGTGAGATTAGTCTTCATTCAACTATCCAACATCTTTTTATTTTATCAACAGAATGAATTATACATTTTAAAGGTAATCAAATAAGGAACTATTGTATAATTATCAAACCATATTAAATTTTAGATGTGTATAAATTAAAATGGGTTTTAAAAAATCCAAGTCATACTGGGATTTTACCAGGGTTGTAAAACGGAAAAATTAACCATATAATAGTGCAGTGCGATTATTCAAAGGCCATCACAACTTTTTATTCACTTCACTATCAATCGGTAACTCGTTTTAATCGTATTTGGTACTTCTTTGGATGGTGACTACATATTATATAGACTGTATTTAGTACCTGCAAACACAAAAAATAATTTAATTTTTGTAATAAATAAATAATATAACTTGTTTGTTTTCAAAGTGAAGAAGTATCGAGCAAATCAATTTCTTTGAAGCAACTTTTTGCTTATACAATGAATTGACAGATATTTCTGACTTGTTGTCTTAATTATTATATGTCTATTCAGTTTTTTTATACTAAAGTGCACTAAACCATAGATGCTTTCAATTTTCATCTACAAAAACTTGACCCCCAACGCCCACCTAAAATAACCGCACATGGGATATCTACCGGGTGGGCGATCTTACGGTAGATCCCAGTAATCAAATTAGGAACTATTATATAATTATCAAACCAGATTTAATTTTAGATGTGCATCAATTAAAATGGGTTTAAAAAATACAAAGGTAGGTATAACTCTAAGAGATAGAAAAAGATCAGCATGGATCAGAGAGAAGACCAGAGTGAAAGATATTATACAAATAATTAAGTAGCAAAAATGGAGATGGGCTGGTCACCTAGTAAGAACAAATGACGATAGATGGGGGGAAAAGACTAACAGATTGGTGCCCATGGGACAGTAAACACAGTAGGAAAAGACCGGACACAAGACGGAGGGACGAGATAAAAAAGTTTGCCGGTAAGACGTGGCAGAGGTTAGCACAAGATAGGTCATCATGGAAGGAGATGGGAAAGGCCTTTGTCCAGCTGCTGCTGCTGCTGATGATGATGATGAAAATAACTGCCCATGGGTGATCTATTGGGTGGGTGACCTTACAGGAGATCTCGTAATCAAATTAGGAACTATTATATAAGATTTAGATGTGTATCAATTAAAATGTTTTTTATCAAAAGTTTAAGTGTAGTTTAAATTGATAAATGATCACTGAATTTGAGCAAATGGAAATATTTCACTTATAAGATGGATGAACTCTTTTTCCTGATCAGATTAGGCTTAGCCAAACAACAGAATCTGGGGTTTCAAATGCAAATGGATCTGTCATCCAATGTTTTTTCTTTCAAATATACTATCATCTCTTCTGGAAAATACTGTTCAAAACTTGCTGCAATAGATCAAAGATGTAGCTGTATGTCTTGTTTTAAGTTCTCAGGAACATTTAGTAAATAGGTTGATCTACTTTAAGCCTGGCTTGCCAAACCATTACTGATTACTTGAATATCTTTATTAGAAAACCATCAACCAAAACTGATTTACTTAAAGGGCCAAGGGAGGTAACTTTGATCAGTAGTTATATATATATTTTCTTATATGAATTTAAGAGTTAAAATTCTTCCATGGGAAATCCACCTAACATCTGTATGATACAACTTTTTTTTGTTTCCTGGGTAATCCGTTTTCTGATTGTGTCGAAAAAGTATAGAAAATGTCAATTATTCCCAAGACAGTGATTCTTTTTTCCCAGAGCAGAACTTATTATGAATTGTTATAATCAGTGAAACTATTCTACTTTATACACATGTAATCAACAAAATCCCAAGTATACCAGCCACTAGTTATCAGCATTGTTTGAAAGTTTTATATAAGTACAGATAATCCAATTTTGAGTTATATAGGCTGAATATTTGCATCTTGGCTTAAGTCAAGCATCTATTTCATCCAACATATCTTAAGAATCTATTTCATCCAATATATGTAATACGGTATCTGTCAGCTGCAAAAGTACATTAAATACTTTTGTTGGTTTGTTAATGATATAATGTTGATATAATTCATATATTTAAGCTCTGTATACTCTCAAGTGTCACATCACAAATGCTAACTTGGCAAGGCAGCTGACTTTTACAAGATAACTTGGCTAATTACTCAGCATAGAAAATGCAACTGACAAGTATCATTTACTAATGACTAAAACAGTTCTGTATCCAAATTGTTTGTTACCCATTAACAAACAGAGTTACACACTATTTGTCCAGTCAAACATTTTATAAAATATCAGCAAGGAACTCCAGTGTAAACATCTACAGCTTTCAACAATTTGTTCGAATTCATATCTCTATTAGAAACTGTCAACCAAAACTGTTACTTAAAATGTCAACATATGTTTTCAAGTGAGTCTGGCTGGCTATCTATCTATCTATGTGTTGCATGTACAGGCCACACCAATGGAGCTAGAGGGCTGTAAATCTCAACATGTATGTCTAGAAAAAAAACTTTTTTTTTTTACATTTGTGGGTTGTAGATTTAAACATTTATGTCTAGAAAGAACTTAGTGAGGGGTTTCAATTTACAATGTAAGTTTATGCTAATTTGGTTCCTTAGTTTGTGTCTACAGGGTTTATGCTTGTTTATTGAAAATTGAGTCTTTTTTAGTGATCATCGCCCAACAAAAGAGTAATTTATTCATTGATCACCCCTTTTTCCAATTTTTCAATTGATCACCCCCCCAAGATGTTATGCTGTCAAAAGACACTGGTCACATGATCGTTTCCATTTAGTGACTAACTAGATCTGTTTAATTGTTTTTTGAAAATTCAGACTTTTATAGTGATCACTGCCCAACAAAAGGCATGCTGTCAAAAGACGTTGGTTTCCATTTAGTGACTAACCAGGCCTGTGTTTTTTACATTTTTATGTCCATAAATATAAGGATAAGTTTTCAGATTTACTCATTAAATTGATTTCTTTGTTTTAATCTCCAATTTTAAAGTCAAAAAAGGTGATTTACTCTACTGTGAAATAATATGAAATCCAATTTGACTCTAGTATTATTAGAATTTCATAGACATCATCAACAATAGCTTTAAGCATATCAGCCTGCTTCTTCAGCCAAATCACTTATTGATACAATCAACCAATTTCCCATTGACTCAAAATGGTTTTCTGACTTTTATCTGTAACCAACACACCATAACTATCCAAAGTCTATTCACTCTCCCAAAATGCATTACTGTTTGATAATTTGAAAAAAAAAAGGAGAAAGAATCTATATATACGTATTTTAGTTCTAACCTAACTACAGTGCACATGATATTTTCTACACGCCCATAAAACATATTGATTCTACCCAACAAATTCCATTGGAATGGAAAATCTTCATTCAATAAAGCCCAGGGCTAGACATTCAACATGGTTCAACAATCATTATTTAGTATCTGAGAATGTTATATAGCTTTTTCATAACCAAAGATTTTAAGATAAATAGTTTGAGGTCAATAGAAAAGAATAGCAGATCAGAAGGATAAGAATATTTCTCATAAATCATTTTGTCTTTTCTGAATAACTCAAACATTAAAACTGCAAATAAAATCTGTCTTTTTCCTGTCTCATTGAATTTATGTTTTGCATTGTGTTGTATTCCTGAAATTTCTATGAGTCTTACTAATGTTTGATATGAAAGTTTAATCAGTTGCTTTTATAGGAAGAATAATCTAATCTCTTTATGAAAGCAGCTTATTAAACTGTAATATCGTTTCATGGTGCAAACCACACTACACACTACTTCAATAAATCTAAAACTCAGTTACTGGGATTTGGAAAACTGCAACTATTTTCCATTTTACATGTATAATGATTCAGTTACATGAAAGAATGTGGGTTAATTTTAATTATTCCCATTGATTATATTAATTGCTTGATGTGAATTTGTTTAACCAAGTAAAAATTGGGACAAAATAATTGTGTAAAGCATTGTGTTTTTGTCAGAAATAGTTGACATCTTTTTGGTGGGGATTAGTAAGAAAGGTAAATTAACTGGCCTCTCTGAAAAACTGCTCCAAATGTGACCATTGTTATAAAAGTATGATACTGAAGTAAGAATGTTTTACATCAGTAATGTTTAGAGTATTTGGAAAATCGTTTTTTCCTGCCTTTTCTGTTCTGATTTAATCAATAATATCTATTCTTTTTCAGATTTTCTCTTTTAGCAAAGACATTGCCTTCAGTTATCAGATCTTATCATGTATGGCCAAGTTATTAATTTCATATATACAAATTAGACCCATCACAAATTCAAGTGGAATATGATAACTACTAGTGTAAAAACTCAACAAGTACAAGATAATAATAATAATAATGGTAAAAAAGCAGCTTTTAAATTGATTTTAAATCCTTAAAATATGCTTTTCAAAAGCAAACAAAACATATCATCAGCCTAGATCAAAAGCTTCACATTTCTATTCTGTACAGTTTGGAGATTTTAGCAATGAAAACATATGTTTCCTTATATGCAGCATCAAAAATAAAGAGGAGTTGAAAGTTTAAGTAAATAAGTAAATATTCCAACTAATTACTTACATGTCAAATTTCCCAAATATGAGATTCTAAAACTCGGTAACTCTTTTCCATACTTCCGATAATTAGCAAAACTTGCCAAAACTCAGCAGCGGACTGTGTTTGTGTTGGCTTAGTTCACAGATCTGCCATTGTGTTTTGGTGGTGCTCGCAACGTTTTCTTTTGAATCACATTTGTTTTGTATGCCATGCTTTGTACACATCCAGAGTATATTCGTTTTGTTGTTGTTAAGTAAGTATTCTGAGTTATTCCCCATAGGCAGGATAGTTCTTATCCATTTCCGGTTCTGGTGAACGAGCAGCTATATTGTTATTAGGAGATCGGAGGAGACACACGTGTATTGTTGACCGTGGTCATTGTATGAATAAAGGAGCTGTGAGTATGTCTTCTGTTTGCATTTTTAATCTGTTAATATCTGTCATTATACCAACCTTACATTGATAGCAGAGCGTAGATAAAAAAAATGACAGATGATTTTAAAACAGAAAATACGGGAAAGATGAACAGTGATATTTCTGGAGACAAAACAAAAAAAACAAATATGGCCGAAGTTGGATTTACCAACCTTTTCCCCAGAGAATTATTGCAATTGGCGAGAAGAAATAGCTGAATGGGTTAGCACATGTAAAGAGACAAAAATGACACTTAAACAAGAACACAGAGCTGACAACAAAAACACAAAACTTGTCAGAAAATGGAAAAATTGAAACAACAAGTGAGATCTGGTTTAACACAAATCTCCAAAAATGGAGAAAAGATAATTTTCTCTGACAGGGTGTCAGAATTTCCTAAACAAGGAGTCCACTGGAGAATGTGCAGAGATACAAAAATATGAAGTTTATTTTTAAAATATTTAGTGGGACAAAAACACAACAAAACATTTTTATTATAAAGACTATGTACACCTCAGAAAAGAAAAAAAAGAGGTGAAGTGCTGTTAAGTAAGTATTTTGAGTTATTCCCCTTAGGCAGGAGAGTTCTTATCCACTTCTGGTAAGGTGGCATTGTTTTACGTTCTGGTGAACTAGCAACTATATTGTTATTAGGAGATTGGAGGAGACACACGTGTGTATCGTTGACCATGGTCATTGTATGAATAAAGGATCTGTGAGTACATCTTTTGTTTTCATTTTTAATCTGTTAATATCTGTCATTATACCAACCATACAGTTATGTTTTTGATACTTCCTAAAAGTGGACAAATTCCAAAAGACAGACTGGCATTGGTCCGACCTTGTCGAGTTTGGGAAATTTGATCTGTATCTATCTTTCTGCATGCATTGGGGGTGGGGGTTTATGTGTTATCAAATATTTAAATAAGATTATCACAGCTCAGCCTTACAGAGACAAGACAAAAAAGGATCAGCGGTGCCAGATGTCATCCGTATGAGAATTGAAATGCAAAAGTATCTGCAACTTCTCTAATCACTTTGAGATTACACAGTAAAAGCATATGGATGTGTATGCTGGTGTTTGATGGTGGGTATCTTAGAAGATCAAGCAGGAACTGCCATTCCCAAGATGCAGCAAGTGTTACAATGCAAATGCATAGATCTCAGATCTAAGGGGTTTTGAAATAACTCTCTTTGAAACTGAACACTGCAGGTCTGTATTTGTGTGTATGCAGGGCCTCCGAGAGGAATTTTATGAGGCAGGGCGAAGCTGTGTTCGGGCCCCCAACACACACACATTGCACAAACACCCTCGTCCTTTAGCCATACTTTTTCCATCTGCTCTAACCCTTTTAGAGCGCCATGCTATATTTGCTCACTGGTAATCAATAGAGTTAAGCTATTTCATTAATGGACATATCGTATCGGAGGTTTAACAACTTGGGCCACCTTTAACTGTCTCAGGCCCTCTTTGGCCATCCAGAGCCTGGTGCAATGCAACGGCTACATCAGCTGCGCCCAAAGGAAAATTAAAAAACAGATTTTCCCATACTATAACTGAGCCTGACCTAAGGGATGAGATATCCCCTTCTTATGAATACACTGTTATTTAGTCAGATGTCATTCAAACATGAATTTCTTACATCTTCAATATATCGATTATTGTTTTCAGGTCGTCATAGTGAAATTCACATCAGTGATGATAAATCTACTTGAAAAAAGTATTTAAAATGGATATTACATAATACACACTGTATACTACCTACATAGCATTTCATACAAAACCATGGCAATTAATTTAGTTAAAACAATGGGCATTATCACCCACTAATATACATTTTGTCTATCAATGCTATATTCATATCAGCAAGAGTATTGGCTATTTTTGACTGATGTGAGTATAAGTTGCTGCTGATTTTGGGTCATTTATTTTAGTAAAACGTCCTTGTTTTATATTAAAAAATATACAGTACTTAAAAAAATAACATAATAAATTATGATAATAACAAAAGCAACACAAATAATGAGTTCAATTATACAAATAACTCTTAGAATTTTTGTATGTGTTAGAGAAGATATATGAGGGTAGATTAATATGTCCTTAACTGGATACATAGTTATTATTAGTTGAATTTTAATTATAAATTTCCATGGTATAATGTTTGATCTGTGTGATTAATACTCACCAGTGAATTAAGTGCATTGACGAAGAAGGATATTATGTTGAAAAATAAATATGTGTTGTGTAAAATAAATGCTATTTCCATCATCAGACTACATACATATTGTTGCACCTATGTATATATGTTATGACTGTATAGCAGATTTATAATAATCAGAATAACATGCCAACTTTTGTTCGGACAATCTAATTTCTTCTTCCCATATCTGTTGTTGGCACAAAATTTTGGCTGCTTCATTCTATGGCCTTCTTCAGGTGTAAAATATAATATCCGTTAT
>VCCN01001303.1:2587946-2603892 GCA_006491835.1 Architeuthis dux
AAACTTGCAACTGAAGATATCTTGTAATTAGATCTAGTTTAAGATATAAAAAGTTTATTGGTATCTAAAATATTTTAGTGGTGCCCTTATAAAGGGTTAAGACAAAATCTTGATATAAGTGAAACTTTTATATCAAAAAGGATTTTACTCTGCTATATTAAAATACACACACACACATACACTTTGATATTCTAATCAATATATATAAATATACAGGGTTAATCAATGCATACATATATTGATAGACAGAATGCATTAAAGTAATTAATGTTATTTATCTGACATACATTCAATAAAAATTGTAAAATAATTCTGTATAATATTATTACTAAAACTGATTAAACATGTAAGGTAATGTCAAATTCAGAATTACAACTGTTTTCATATTCTTTCACACAGACCAGTGTTTTGCCATAAATTCTGCTCTAAATTGCCTCGTGCCATAAAACCACTAAGGAAACTAATCAGATACATAGATTTTTCTCTTACTTCCTTAAGGCTATCTGAGAGTCAGACAGCTTTGCATCCATAACTATATTTATTATACAAGGTGAGGCTAGTGATTATGACTTGTTACTGAATTTGGTCTTTTACTTGTAGAAAAATGTGTGTTATCAGAAAAATGTACATGTTGCATCTGAAATCAATTGACCATCAATATTCATCTTTATAGAAAATGAATTTTAAACTGGGTTGCATCCTTGTAGGTACCTGAATCTCCTATATATACAGTGAGTGCAAAAATTATCTGAATCATTTAAAAAAGTTTATTTTAACATATTTATATTCCTTCAAAATTGACAGAATTTGGACCAAAGATTACTGATTTTTGTACATAACTTTTCAATATTCTTTGATTTTTGTATTTTTTAATCTTTGGTCCAAATTCAATAAATTTTGAAGGATGTTTAAAAAACTTTTTGAAATCAATTGGAAACTTTTTGTTCCAACTGTATATATACAGTTATCCCTTCGCAGGTTTTCCATTCAATACATTGCGGTTCAATCTTGAATAATTTAATGGGAATATTTTTGGGAGTTTTCCAACGTACCATGAAAAACTACATCATAGAAAATATGCTATACAGTATAAATAAAATGTCAAAAGTTTAGGAAAGTTTAGGAAATCATAAATACAACATAATAATCTTTGTGTTATTAATAAGAAGAAAGATTCTAGAAAATTATCAACTCAAAATTATATATGTAGACAATATAAACCTGGTTGAAAACTTATCGTGGCTGAAAACTTAAACTTGTTTAATGTTTACACTCACGAAATAGTTGGTCGAACGAACAATATTTTAGACATTTTTTTCCAATTCACTCTACTGTAAACAAATTTATTGATTAATTCTTTTCATGTCTATGTTACTAATTACCTTCATCCTAATATTTTTGTTGCTTTTTATCGCAACCTTTAAAAAAAGCAACCAAAATTTTCAGATAAATGATAAGATAAATAGTAGCATAAAAAGGAAAAGAAAATTGTTAATAGTCACTACACTGTAGTTTTATGAAATTATGGTTTTCGTTAATTAACTGTATATTTTTTTTTTACTAGCATATACCGTGCTTTTTTTTAATGCTCTTTTAAAATGTATTGCAATACTTAAATATGTTTTTTGAAAGTTTAATTTTGGTTATAACTGCAAGAAAATTGCATAAAGTTAGTCGTAAAAAAGGAAAAATACTTTTGCATACTGACAGAGGATTTCTGCATAGATTAAGGCCATGTTTATGTTTTTGACTAAAAAAAAATATTGATTATGCCATAATTGATGGATTTGTCACCATAAAAAATGAAGTTTAAAAATCTTTACACTATGCTTTACTGTATTAATTTATTTATTTGTACATTTACAATTTTGGAATGGTAAAGTGTTTGTTTATCAAAAGGTTTATGGTACAAGATTTATAGGTTTTGGGGAGAGCAAAAGTTATTTGTGGATTTAGCGCATTTGCGGCCCCCTGGTGCGAATAGCAAGGGATAATTGTATACGTATATATGTGCCTTTATTTGTTCATTGGGAATGTTAAATGATTTGGGTATTGCAGGTTTTAGGAGTCCTTTTTTTGATACCAGAGATTTTTATTTCTTCATTTTGAGCTTATTGTAATCAACTTTACCTATCTATCACTTTGGACTGAAACCCAGATGACACACTATCCAGTTTGCTGTTCATGCCAGTGTCTGGTTCTTTTGCGTTTCAAGTGTTATAGCAAAGTCGTTGAGGTACAAAGAGGTAGAGAGAGAAGTGAAATGTGTCCACTGCATTTTGCTAATGTTTCTTTGTGAGTAAGAGTTTGCAAACATTTTTATCTGGTTCTCAATTGCTTACATAAACTTCCAAACCACACAATCTCCTCATTATTTATCTTCATGAGATCACCATTTACTCCATTGTTTTTAGTCATAAATTTCTTAGCCCTGACATCGATGCAGTCAACAGTTTATTTACAGATTGTATGTAGTTGGATACTCATTGCTAATGGCATAGAAATAAAAGCACAGATGGTAAAGTTTTTCAAGCAGACAACTTGAAACTGTTAAGTATCATGAGTTATTCCCTTTAGGCAGAAGAGTTGTTATCCACTTCCACTAAGGGGCACTGTTTTACATTCTGGTCAATGAGCAGCCATATATTGCATTGTGTTATTAGTAGATAAGGGAGCTCGAGAAGCCCCGTGTGCATATCTTGACTGCGGTCATTGTGAATAAAGGATCTCTGTGAGTACGTAATCTTTTGTTGCATTTTTAATCTGTTAATATTTGTCATTAAACCAAGCTTACACTTCCTGATCAGTTTCTTTTTTTTTTAACATTAACCTTTCTGAATTCTTTTTTCTTTCTTAAAAATGTGCTTCTTGGTCTAATTCAGGTAATCTTATTGAAGAGATGCTATTCCATAGTATTTCTACTGCCTGTGCTGGGCCAGATTATACTATTATACCTGAGTAGGCTTAAGCCTAGGGACCCGTAGCTAACAGGGGCCTGGAAAAATTCTGGGATATTCATATTTTTTCTTAATTTTATTTTTGACAGAACCATAGCCGGATTAGTCTATACGCAAACTACGCTACAGAGTAAGGCGCAAAATAAATAGCAATTTAGAAATGTATCACTACTACTACAGAGAAAATGAATTAAACAATAAAACTGTCAAAATAAGAACATTCCCTGATGTGAAGTCTGAGCACTCACTATAATTGTTAAGATATTGTTATTAATATCTTAAAACCTTAAAAAACTGTCCTAACAAATTTCTCTTTAACAAATGGAATGAATATATTACACATTAGCACATAACAATCCACTTTATTCAGATGATTGACAGATCACATTGCTTACTTAAAATTATACACAAAACAGGGGGGAGGGTCAATATGTGGGGCCCCATATTGCTAATAGCATAGGGGCCCTGGTATAGGTTAATCTGGCCATGTGCCTGTGTTATTCTGACTACACTGTTAGGATAGTTTTTTTTTGTTTTTTTACAAAACTATTCAGTTAATAAGTCCACAGCCTGAAACATAGTTATTAGCTGAATTTTGATCTGAGATTTTCACTGTATAATGTGCAAACTATGTGATTAATGGAGAAGCGCTGAGTCAAGTGCATTGACAAGAAAGGTGATTATGTTGAAAAATAAATATTTGTTGTGTAAAATAAATGTTTTCATCATTAGGCTACATACTAATTAATTCACTTACAGACTAAGCTTAACTTTGTAAAGCACAAGACCACAAGTATGGGCATTTAGTGAGGATCATATTCACTTCAGTTGTACCAGTCTACTAGTTTAGCTCATTAACCATTACATAGTAATTTGCTCAATACAGTAGTCTCCTATTACAACACGGGTGTTGGGGTCTAAAAAAAGCAACCTCTCTATAACCAAGCTGCGATAACTGCTGGGTGGTTATGGGCAATATTCAAGGGCGGATGAAAGACAAAGTGAGATTCATAAATAAACAAAGGCATTCTTTACTACAATAATTATAACTAGCGTTCCAAGGGAAATTATGAATCACCACCACCTATATATGCTTCTTTTTACCTTGTGAATTAAAAAGTGGTGGTGGGTAATGATCACTAAAAAGTCCAAATTTTCTAAAAACAAGTGAGAATGCTGCTGGACACAAACCAAGAGATGAATTTTGCATAAACTCACTTTATAAATTGAATACCCCACTAAAAACCTATTTTGGAGGAGAATTTTCAAAAGAATCATTTCCCCTACTCAATGAGAGGAATATGAGTGCAACATTTCAAATTTCTACTATAAACAGTTAGGGCTGGGCAAAGTCCAGATACATATATAGATACATAGATTTTAGTCAGACAGCCTGAAACATAGTTATACCACCAAAATAACTACAACTAGCATTCCAAGGGAAATTATGAATAACTGCCACCTATATAGATTGTTGTGAATTAAACAGTGGTAGTGGGCAGTGATCACTAAAAAGTCCAAATTTAAAAAAAAACAAGTGAGAATGCTGCTGGACACAAACTTATGAATATGATACATATAAATGTCAGAACACATGAATAACCTAAACCCAGCAACAGTATTTAAACCATTGTTGTGGGTAGAGGTGATCAATATATTACAAAGTATACCTAATTTCAGTATTTAAACACAAAATATTCACCTCAATGACTTCCACAAATTAAATAGTTCCTGAAAACACTAAGACACAAATTTACAATATACAAGGCAAATTTTCAACACATCTAATGATTTGACACTTTGTGAAATAACTAAAAACACTGTAGTTACAGGCAGCCGTTTGATGTTTATTGCTGTAGGGTACCGACAGTCAAACACCAAAGGCAAACTGGCAACATTAAAACCTACCCAGTGTGATAGTACTACTAGTTAAAAAGCTGAGTTCAAAGAAATTGTTAATCCCTACAGTGCTTTATTGTTTTATGTTATTGTTGTATATTCATTTTGGTCCGCGGGAGGAACATCGTGAACTTGCAGAAAAAGGGAGACTCGAAACTTGGTCTATTAAAATATGATGATATATTTTTATTTGCATAAGATACATGTTGTGGCGGAGAATGAAGTGTGGGAGAGAGATAATGAGAGCCAACAGATTGTTCCCAACAGGAAAATTGGCCCTGTGCTCCCTGGCCCAGCTGCTCTCTGCCTCTCCCTGGCTTCTGAGAGCGCTCTGTGTCTCTCTGCTTTTTTTGAGGCCTCTGTGTCACTTTTTGTTTGAACACCCACGCTGATTTTCCAGCCACCACCTGCAAGTTGATATCCTGTTTATGACTTTTGAACATCGGATACGTCTTCCGGTCACTGACACCTTGCAGTTTGTGGTTTTGTCAAATCCTGTTTATAACTTCCAACACCTGTGGGGGTCAAATATGTGACCTCTGCCCACGGCTGCCTAAATATCCAACATTATAAATCTGTTTTTATTTATGATTTTCTGGACGAGATGGCAATAATATAGGCAAAAATGTTGGGTGTCTATGACTCACCCGCCTTGTATCACAAACCGCTCTATATCAGGGGGGACGTCTGTCATACCAAATTCCTTCTAATAATTTTGGACAGCTCTCCAAACATTGTAATTCAAATGATACAAAACTCAATGTCAAAGTTTATAATCAAGACTTTGGAGTTGATGGACCTTTTTTTCTTTGAGAGAACTGATTTATTCTGTGGAAGTCTTCGTGTTGAGAATTCCATAGGTTGATTAGTGGTGAAATATAATAATGCAGGAAGTTGGAGATGAGATTCTTTCTTGTTTCTTCATGCTAGTGTAGTGCAGACATAGTTTTTATATTATTTTTAAAAGTGAGAAAGGAAAAACAAATAACAATAAAATAATTTAAATTAAGTTACTGTAAACACTACCAACCAAAACTTGAGTGAATTTCAACAAAGTGACTAAAGCAGAAAATGTGACTTGAATACTATAAATAAATATCACTAACTCAAGCAAAGCTAACACAGACTACTTCAGAGAATATAGTTTGACTAATCATGAGCAAACTTTTCCATGATTTCTATGCTGCAAAAAAAAAACCAGAGTCATTTTCAAGCACAGAAACATCCACAAATAAATTCTGACATGTGCACTAAAATGACATGTGAAGTTTTTAAAAAGATTTTTATTAAGTTTAAATTTTTTTTATTCTGACTACCTGACTCGTATCTGTAAAAATGGGGAACCATACAATTTAATGAGACTTTTACAGATATTTGAGAGAGAAAGGCACACAAACTAAAGAAAAAAAGAGAGAGCTAAAAAGTGAGGAAAACTGTGAGAGCGAGAGCTAAAAAGTGAGGAAAACTGAGAGAGAGAGAGAGAGAGCTAAAAAGTGAGGAAAACTGAGAGAGAGAGAGCTAAAAAGTGAGGAAAACTGAGAGAGAGAGAGAGAGAGAGAGCTAAAAAGAAGAATACTGAATTTAGATATGTGTGTTTATATTTTCACTAATACTAACTAGAAAGCACTCAGAGAGTGCATACCTCTGCCAACACTGTACACTAACTAAAAACTGAATGAAAGTAAAAAATTCAAAAAGAAGGGAGTGAACTTTGAATGCACAAATAGTGAGTTACTTCCCTTAAAATTCAAATTTACCTTTTTTATTAACTGTTCGTTTTTTATTAACTTTTCCTGCAGAATAACAAAAATATCTTTCAATCAAAAACAAATTCCACCCCAAAATGCAATCAATTTTTTCATAATACGTGAACAACCCATCCACAAAACCTAATTGTGAACTTTTGGAGATATTGTGTGGAGTTTGTCCACAGATGGATAGACTGATAGACAGACAGATACAAGTCGCACTGGATCAAAAAAGCTGTATGTCCACTTTTTGGGGAAAATAATATTTTTATATATTTACAAATGTTACATCAGTTTCTTACTTCAAAACAGCCTTATGTCCAAATACACTCATGGAAAGGCGATCATATCTGGAGATATTGACTTTTACTTAAGGTAAATCAAATACAGAAACTTGTGTCAAAAAGGCCTTAACTCCAAGTGCATTGATTCAAGAAAGCCTTATGTCCACAAAACCGAGCTGTGAAAAGAGTGCAAAATTCCCCAAAAAACATTGTTACAGTCATTGCCATCAAAATATAACTGTTCAAAATATTAATTGCCCATATCTCAAAACCATAAAAATGGATGTACAGCCTTTTTGATCCAATGCAACGATATAACTCTGCCAACAAACTATGAATTTCAATAACTCTTAATGCATACTAGTAAAAGGCTGGTCAATTTATGATAACTTGTATCTTGTACTTTTTTCTTTACTCAATTTTCTTCAACAAAAAGCATTGTATGAAATTAAGAAATGAATTACTTTTCCTGTTTTTAGTTTGTTTTAAACATCTATCTATATATCTAAGGTTGTAATGTATGTATGTATGTATGTATGTATGTATGTATGTATGTATGTATGTTTGTATTCTTATAACTCAAGAACTATGCATCCAAGACAAAAAATAAAACTATAATCAAATTCAGTGTGTCTCAATCTATGTACACAACACATTATTAGGTCAATTTCAGGAGAACAAAAATTAGTTTTAATAGAATTTTTCATGTTTTTTGCATTTTCTCATGTCAGAAAAGTATCCAACTAACAGTTCATGTGTTTTTCCATGGAGGTGGGGAGGTGGCAATGTCCTCTGTAGCTAAGGAAGTGGGCTATGCTGAAAACCGCCCGACTATATAGAAAAATATAAATGAATCAAACACCCTGAAGCAAAGGCTCTCTCTATCAAAGTTGTGATACTTTTGAGAGAATGAGTGGTAGAACATAGGACAAAGGATCACTAGGTCATAAAAATCTACCCTTAGCAATAAGTCAGAAATATTAGACAGGGTAAAAAGCCCAACCATCTAAGCAACTGCTTAACCTAACTTCTTAAAGCTGAAATTGGTACTTTAGTCCATGGGGATCAATTTACCAGACAACATTTTGAAAAATTACCAAAAGTCACATGATTGATGATGTCATAAAAGGGTGCCTAAATTTTCTGTTGACATCATCTTCTGACATCATCAATCATGTGACTTCCTGGTAATTTTTCAAAATGTTGTCATCTGATAGGTCTTACTTCACCCGATCTAGATATGCAATTTGTTATCTGATTGTGACTTATATATCCAAAGATATCAACATTTTAAAGAAGATTTGAGCAGTTTTGATGATGTCATAAATCATGTGACTTCCAGTAATTTATCAAAATGTTATCTAGTTTTAAATTTATCTTCATGGCCTCAAGTACCAATTTCAGCTTTAAAAAGTTAGGTTAGGCAGTTGCTTTTTACTCTGTCTATATCATGAGAAAGAAAATGATCTAGATTCTAGGTAAAAAAAAATACTCTTTACTGATATCTCCATTCCTTGGCTTAGATTATGATCTAGTGTCTGTTTTTATGAGGCCAATAAAATTTATAAACTCTTCTTTTTTTTACTCTTAGTGGAAATATGAATTAACATTTCTAAATTATTTTTCTCTTTTTTCATGTTTCTTCCTTTGTGAACTATTGCCATAAATTGAGCTTAATGTTGGCATATATGCTTCTCTTTCTCTCTTTCTGCCACTCCCCCTCTATCTCCCTACTCCCTCTCTCTCCCTCCCTCACTTCCCCCTCTTTCTCTCCCCCACTATCTCTCTCTCTCTCTGCACAACTAAATAACAATTATTCTGGAGCCCAATTGAAATTGAAATCTTTTTTTCTAAAAGTTGTTGAAGCATTGCAACTAAATTATAACACTACACTTGAAATGTCAAAGTGACCCAGCATTGTCTCTCAAATTGTATTAATTAATTATTTCTCCATCCCTGATTAGCTTATATTCCTTTCCAGTTGAATAATAATTCCATAATACTCAATAATCAACTTTATAGACACAATAATATTTAATATTATGTTAATACACTTACAATCACTTATAATGCTATTTTACAGAGTATTGCATACACATATACAGTGGTGGAAATGATGGGGATGTATTCAGGGGCACAATGTATACCTACTTCTCAATTACAAGGTTTTTTGTATGATCACTGTCTACTAATGGATACATTACCATATACCTAGTTCCCAAAACTAAGCCTTAACATATAGCTAGTTCCCAAAACTAAGCCTTAATATATAGCTAGTTCCCAAAACTAAGCCTTAACATATACCTAGTTCCCAAAACTAAGCCTTAACATATACCTAGTTACCAAAACCCATTTCCATCATGTATGGACAGAATTATCTCTTCTTATTAATGGTTACAATTTCTCTTATTAATCATTGCTACCCACAATACTGGTTTATTGCTGGGTTTAGTTAATCACCACTACCCACAACACTGGTTTATTGCTGGGTTTAATTAATCACTGCTACCCACAACACTGGTTTATTGCTGGGTTTAGTTAATCGCTGCTACCCACAACACTGGTTTATTACTGGGTTTAGTTAATCACCACTACTCACAACACTGGTTTATTGTTGGGTTTAGATAATCACTGCTACCCACAACACTGGTTTATTGCTGGGTTTAGGTTATTCATATGTTCTGACATTTATATGTATCTATGTATCTATCTATGTATCCAGACTTCACCCTAACTGTTCATAGTAGAAACTTGAAATGTTGCACACACTCCCCTCAATGAGTAGGGAAAATGTTTTTTTTTGTTTTTTGAAAATTCCCCCAAATAGTTTTTTGGAAGGGTGTTCAATATGCAATGTAAGTCTATGCTAAATTGGTCACTGGTTTGTACCCGCTTATTTTTTGAAAATTCAGACCTTTTTCAGTGATTACAGCCCAACAAAAGGTGAGAGAAGTAACTTATTTTATGATCACTCCTTTTTCCAACTTTTTAATTGATCACCCCCAGCACAGCATAGATGGGTGATGGTGATACATATTTCTCACGAGTTTCTTCTCTTACTCAATTGAATGATGAATAATAATTATCCATATTGATATGATGTTACAGTGGTTAGTCTATTCAACGTATTTTTGAACAAATGATTTTATCGTTATGTAACACACTGTCAGTATTCTTCCCAGAGGCATAGCTAGAGATTTAGTGGCCTTTGGGGATTGGCTCCTTGGGGGGCTCCCTCCAACATTTAGTGAGATTTATCGGTAGAGATGTGGTAAGTAAACTACTATTTATAAAACTTAGGGGTGGGTGGCTCTCCATCTTGGGCCTGGGGGAAGGGTGCATTTTCAAATAGCCACACCCCCAGCTATGCCTCTGATTCTTCCAAATGATTTTTTCAGATGGGTTTTCATCTGCAGTTCTCTTTGAATTCTTCTGTTGGCAGCTGCTGCCTCTTGGCAATCAACATCAACTAATCATCCAACGGGGTAAATGGCTAACCTTCAACTTCTGTCATAACACTCAATTTAGTTGGCTAGATAAAATCTAACAGCAGTAGTTCTCTTTAATCTAGATAGGTACATGAAGGTTCTATTCACACATCTCAATATTTATAAACATTTTAATTTAAATTCTGCGGTGTGGCCGAGTGGTACATGGTACATGAAGGTTCTATTCAAACATCTCAATATTTATACAAATTTTAATTTAAATTCTGCGGTGTGGCCGAGCGGTTAATGGGACCAGAGAGCCAAGTTCAAACTCTGGCTAAGACCGTTTGCATTCACTTTGCACTGTTGCTCTTGGCCCACCATCTTCCATATCTTATGACCTTAGGGAAGGCCTATGGTCAACAACTTTAAAAGCAAAGAAATACATATATTTGAATGTCCTTTCTGTACCCATTGTAAGGGGAACAATTTGTATTAAAACAAAATCCTCAAACCTCAATACAACATCTCTCAGCCAAGTGAAATACAAAGTTAATTCCCTTACAATGGGTACAGAAAGAACATTCTTACGGGACTACCTGTAATACATAAATATATTGCAAGATAGAAACTGAATAAAGGATCAAACAGATATATGGAAATAGAATTGAAAAAATAGACAGATTGGTAGAATCTAAATAAAAATTTGAATAGTTAAAAATAAAGTTGAAGATGCAAAAACTAAATTGTATATATAAATAAATTGATAGAAATTGAACAAAAAATTGACTCAATGAACTGAATTGAGAGATGCATAAGCAACCATAAGCAATTATATTTAACTTCGGAATCAATATAGCATTTTCTTTTCAATTATGAGGTCAGCTTGGCAGGTTTTAAAAACAATGAAAAAGAAGACAATATTTGTGTGAATTCAAGGAATTTTCATGCTTACCTCTCAATGCAGTCTGTTCCATTTGGTTTGTGTGGCTGAAGCGGGCATCTCACATTCACACCATTGCTCAAAGTTAAGGACAAATTGCAGAGAGGAGTGAGAGACTTAGAAATAATTCGATCAATCACAAAAGGCACCTTAGTGATGCCATTATTAAGGAAATTGGGAAAAAATAAAATTAGAATGATTTTCTCAAGTTAAACAAAAAAAAGTAATTTTCCTTCTTTACCTTCTTGTTATAAGATCATGGAATTTAGGCTGTTGATGGCCATGTATCAAGTTAAAGAATGTATTCATCAGCAGCAGCAGCCTTTTAACATCTGTCGTTGGACATGGACCTTCCCCAAGATTTACTAGATCTCTCTTTATCATGAGCATCACAGCGCCAATATCTCCTGAACCTATCTAAATCATCATGCCATCTTATTTTCTGGTGGCCACAATTTCACATATGATTTCTGGGGATCCATGTTGTGAGTTGTGATGTCCAGTGGTTGTCTGACGTTCTTGCAACATTACCAGACCATTGTCATTTGAGTTTTCTAATAGATTCTATATCTCTGAATCCTATTTTTTCTCTAATATACTGTGCTGTCTTTTGATCTCTTTATGTGATGTAAAGCATGATCCTCTCTTGTGCACATTGCATGGTTCTTAGCTTGAAGGCCAATCATTTGGTTAGGTTCCATGTTTTAGCTATTGTGCCACAAAGCTGCAGAATTGGCATGATATTTATTAAAATGATAAAATAGAGACAAATCATTCACATGTAACAAACGTCACAAATACCAAATCCACAGATTTTGAACCACATAGCTATATAAAGAAAATCAAATTTCACACATAAGATGTTAGTCATGTTATTCTCATTAACCAGTCTAGAAGGAGTCAGTCAGTATCCAAGCCAAAATAGATAACTAGAAGCTGAAGAAAGCAAGCTAAATCTGAAAGTACAAAAGCTCAAGAAGAGAAGATAGAACACTCTATTAAAAACTATACATGTCCATTTATACATTGTTTCATATGGACCAGTTTCTCATCTTTATTGTTTCCATCACAATGTTTCAGACACTGTACTCCCCAGCTCCCTCAGATGTCTGTCACATTTGGTAACTGCCCAGAAAATGTCAAATAGAAACCTTCATTTGACCCATGGGGCAAGCTGTTCTCATCTGTCATGTCTGGTGTCCTTCCTAGAAAATAACTCATAACCATCAATTCTTCCTTATAATGCCAATCTGCTTTAACATTCCTGAAAGGTAACTGAATACAGAAGGAAGACCAGAAGATACAGCAACTAAAATGTTGTGATAAAAACAACAAAGATGGAGAAACTGGTCTGAATGAATCAATGTATAATAGTAACAAAGCTGTATCTAAGAATGCAAGATAAAAAGATGTCTATGTGTAAAACAACTAAGTGAAAATGCTGTTCAAAGAACTTATTTTTATTCATAGCTTGAAACTTATGACACTGATTTAGGGCTCCACTAGGAAGAAGAGAGACTAAGTATGCAAGGTGATAATATTCTCTTCCCTCTATAAACATATAAATACACAGTAACTAAGAACTGACCAATGTGAACCTAAACAGGCCAATAAGTAAATATACATGGTTACACTAAACAACTCGACTACATTATTCTATTATATAAATCTATCACAAGTACAAACTGATCACTTGCAAAACTACCTATAGAATGCCATACACAAACCTTTGAAATATATTCTATACTCCAACAATAAAACATTACAATTTGTTGTGGCAATTCAGGCTAATTTTTGATTTAGTCCTCCAAAGCTTCCTTATAAGCATTGATGGCCTAATGTTGATTGAGCTTTACTTGTTCAAAAAAATCCAGTATCAAGGATTTTGATGTTTTATGAAGTCAAGATAAAGACACTTATAAAATGTTATTCTTTTAAAAATGAATCAAAGCAACACTTTGTAAAACCTTACAAATTGTCTTTCTTACACATCTCAATGATTCTCATAGGATGCTCAATACTTTGAATAATTTATTAATGATGGATCTCTGCCAGCAACAGGACTCAAAATCTTGTCCTAATTTAAAATGAATCCAAAAACAAAAGAATTATTTCCTTCCAGATATAACCAATTGCTGCATATAGCAAATTCAGAATGTGTATTGACCAGTATGCAAGAGAATAACATTCTTTCAATGGAATTTTAAATATATACAGGTTGATAGATGGCTACAAGAGATTAGAACATCAAAGATCAAATCTTATCAAAGATCATTCTGAAGTAAAGTAAATAAAGGAAGCTTTTGTTTCCGGAGTGTGTTAACCAATATTAACAATTATATGAGTTACCATCTATGGCAGGAATTCAATTAGTTAACTCGGAGTAAAGATACAACCTATGGTGCAATGCAACAAGTGCAGCTGAGGTCAAGTTACAAACTCATTTATGTATACAACTCTAACCAAGGTGGAGTCAGAGATAAAATTACTAATATCTTTGTTTAAAGTTAAAAAATGGTATCTGTATCTCTACAGAAAAACATATTACTATTTTCAAATATTTATTCGGACGATTGAACTCCTTCTTGTTGTTTGTGTTGTTAACACAACGTTTCGGCCGATCCATTCTTCAGCCTTCCTCAGGTGTAATATCCGAATGTGATGGGGTAAACAGAAGTTTTTAACTTCAAAGCTTTAACTTATAACATAGGATTTGGGTGTTTCTTTATCCTTGTCGTGTCGGGTTTCAGCTTCCATACCATGTCCCTGGTGAGTAGCAGAAGCCACATCAGGTTGAACTCCGCACTTGTCTGAGTAATACATTCAGTTGACATATTGCTATGTGCTGCCTCTTTGATTTTTCTCTGTTTCCAACAGCGTTCTCTGTCAATAATCTGGACTTCCTCCCAGAGAGGAAAGTGATCGCCTTTCTCCATCCAGACATGGTCAGCCATTCCAGATTTTCCTATCTCGCCCTTGATTATAGCTTTTCTGTGCTCCTCGAGCCTGTTTCACCAGTGTAGATTTTTCCACATTTACAGGGGATAACATAAATACAATTGGTTGTAAGTTTCGAATCATGAATCAGGCTCACTTTGCTTAGTAAGTTTCAAAGTGTGTGTGAGCAGCCGAAAATGACCTTGATGTTATGGCGAAAGCAGATCCTTTGTATTCTTTCTTCTATTCCTCTCAAATACGGTATATGTATCATAGGAGGAGGGAACTTTTGTGTTGTCCTTGGCTGTCCCCCTAACACTGCTCTTAATAGCAACAGTATGGGGAATGTAACCATTTCTTTTGAGCGTCTGTGTGATGTTTGCCAACTCTTCTTTCTTTATCTTCGAGTCACTACTAACGGCCGTTGCTCAGATTTTTAAACAGCTTTTTAATACAGAAGGAGTGGTTTGAGTTAAATTTGAGATAAAGGCCCATCTATGTGGACTTTCTGTATACTTCTGTACTCAAACCATTTTTTCATGAGTTCAATTGTCCGAAGAACTATTTGAATGTTAATCATCCTTCTTAAAACTATAAAAATATCATTATCAAATACAAGCTGAAATAAAAAGATATTTAATTTGTACAAGTCAGTGAATATAGTTTTCATATTGATTTTTGTCTATTATCATTTATATGCATATTGGTATTTACTAAACTTTGTTTAGTCTGGCCCAAAGCCACATGTGTCAGGCATCCAGTGATGATTGAACTCACTACAGTAGTTATGGTTTGCAAGGCTAACTTGCTAACCATTACACTACAGTGTAATGTTATTCACTAAGCATAGCTTTGTCTGCAACAGGGCCAACAGTAGTGGGGCATCCAGTGAGAATCAAACTAACTATATTTACAAATTGGCCTTTGAGACAATCTTGCCAACAACTGTGTCATGGTAGGTGCGAGTAGCTTAGTTTGGCACAAGGCCATTGTACAGAGGTGCTTATGTGATCAAATTCACTACACTAGCAAATTGTTCAATGAAACTATCTGGCTTACCATTGTACTATGGTAAACACCCTATTGATGTTTACTACACCAAGGGCACCCAGTGAGGATTGAACTTATCATAATAGTAATGGTCTGCAAGACTACAATGAGAAACCCTTTATTATATGCATATCAATAACTTGCTTTTAAAACATAAAATTTATTTTACAACCTTTTGGAAAGATTTTTCTTGTTTCCATACAAGAGAGCATATGTTTGGATCCATGGAGTGTAATAGTTGTCCAAAAGTGTTATCATACCTAGCGCTTTCAGCTAAATAAGCCATTTTCCGAAAGTGCTAGGTATGATAACACTTTTGGAAAGTGGCTAATTGTTTAGCTGAACGTGCTAGGTATAATAACACTTTTGGAAAGTGGCTAATTGTTTAGCTGAAAGTGCTAGGTATGATAAAACTTTTGGATCCAAACATATGTTCTCTTGAACGGAAACAAGAAAAATTTAATAAACAATTAACAAGATGTTCCTTGTCCAAAGTATTTAACCAGACATGCATATATATATGTATATACAGTATCGCCCATAAATAAGTACACCCTACCACTTTTTAATAGAAAGTTAATTTTCTTCTAAACCAAACATGGCAGGATTTTATTATTTCTAGTGAAATATTACACAATCAAAATGGATATTGGTTATGTTATTTATGACCAAACTCTACGGCATTGAAACTCTGTTGTCA
>VCCN01001303.1:2640850-2657804 GCA_006491835.1 Architeuthis dux
ACCTTCCCATTTTCAGTTGTGACCCGAAGAACCAACAATTGCTGTCTTGTCAAGTACCAGAGTTTCCACAACAGTATCATGGCAGTACACTGCATGGATGCATCATGGTACACTTTCCATGAAAAGAAAACAGAACTAGACATAAAAAGAATAAATAGAAGGGCACAGAGCATGTAATGTTGAGTATTATAAGATATGAAATATACTCATTAGCTTAGATAAAAATAAATTCTTCCTCTTTATGAAAAAAACTTAAGTCTTCCTTTTTTACTATTTCAGTAGAGATAAAAGCAAAGAGCAGGAAGGAAAAAAAGAAAAAAAACAGGTCTGGTTAGTCACTTAATAGAAACCGTTGCATGACCAATGTCTTTTTGCAGTATGCCATGTTGGGGGTGATCAATTAAAAAATTAGAAAAAGGGTGATCAATGAATTACTTACTTCTCTAGCATTTTGTTGGGCAGTGATCAGTCTGAATTTTCAAAAAGCAAGCATGAATGCTGCTGGACACAAACTAAGGCAGCAATTTAGCATAAACTCACATTGCAAATTGAACCTATTTGGGGAGGATTTTCAAATAACAAAAAAAATGTTTTTGCTAGACATCATAAGGAGTATATGTTTAAATATTCAGCCCTCTAGCTCATTTGGTGCGGCCTGTACACATAACACATACATAGATAGATTGCAAGACAGCCAGCCAGACCAACTTATAAACTGAAGGAACCTATGTTGACACACACTTGTTGATGTTGACTATGTTGATGCTGACATGTAGTGATAGAAACCAGGAATAAGGCTAGAATAGAAAGTAGAATTGAGCAACAAGAAACAGAGATACAACTGCCACAACCCTATCTCAATGATCTTAATTGTCACACTGGTACAACAGAAAAATTATAATTTAATTGCCATGGCCATTCTAAGAATGTTATTTTTTCATTTTTTTAAGCAAGCTGCAGCTCTGCACTTTTCAGGTCTTTGATTAATTATGCTTCATTTGTCCTTTCGATTTTCTAATCTAATTGTACACCAGCAAGTTTTTTAGCAGTATAATGACCTTTGGGTAACAAAGGTTTGATTTCAATTCCTCATGTCTGGATATTATGAGCTATAAAAACGCAAATCAATGAGTAGAAAGAAATACTAGGCTTTCAAATTAGCAAATCAGACTTTTCTAAACTAATGATAGCATATATCCAGCTAAAAGAATGGCGGACTATTGCTGCAACTTGTTATATAATATATTATATATATACAATGTTATATAATATACTATAATAAAAGGCTTTCAAATTAGCAATTCAGACTTTTCTAAACTAATGATAGCATATATCCAGCTAAAAAAAAAACCCACATCCACCTTGGAAGCAACCTTATACGCAGGTTCTGCTCTACCGATTGAGCTAACAAAACTCTCATGGTAGGCAGGAGTCTTTTAATCCTACACTTTGCTGGCTTCTCTATTCTGACATCCGTATTTAGGCATGAATATAATGTGGCTCGCTATGTCAACAGTATGAAATCAAATGATGGATAATTTTATATCCGACAGAATAGGATAATCATATATAATAAATTTTTTTAGTATAAACATTTTTTATTAGAATGGAATAAACCCTTTCATATCTGTAAGATACATTTCATAGATATATAAGACTTGTCAGTTTAGCTTAGTTGGTAAGAGAGCAGACTACCAATCAGGTTGTGGTTTCAAATCATGGTACGGAAATGTTAATTTTTACTACCCTAAATTTGGTGAGGATTGTTCTCGTTGTTCTTGTTACGGTAGAAAAACAAAGTCAACTCCAGACTTGGACTGGTGTTTGACAAAAATAATAAGTAAGAAATATTTGGAAACTTTTCAACTGAATTTGTACCTTAATTTGAGGACAATAGTGCATGTGGTTCTCTTCTTCATATTTAAAAAAGATTTTTGCATGTACATCAAAACCTTTTTTCAATTAAATACATGATCATAGAGAGAAAGAAACAAAGATGCTGCAACCTAGAAATTGTTCGCAGGACAATTTATTTTTCTAGGAAAAAAACTATTCTATGGAAGAACAAATAGTATAAAAAGAAAGTTAAGGATGAGCTAAATTTAACCTTGAAGGCAAGAAAATACAATGGAAACTAATTCACAATGAATGTCAAAAATATTTGAAAACAAGAAGGAAATAAAAACTGCAACAAACTACCCAGAGTAGAAGCAAACATAAGGGAAATAATTTAAATAGAAGACTCAGCAAAAAAAGCATCAATACTCTATTTCCCATATCTGATCTTGCATGCAAAGCTTTTTGTCTTATTTTTGCAGAGAAAATCCAAGGAGAAAGCCATTTTCAGTAAGGTTGTGCAAGTTTCTTAGAATTGGTTATATATAGACTGTGTATGGTTAATGCAAGTGGAAGATATCTAATTAGGCATTTTCTATGAACTGCCAACACTGTTGGCTGTTTATCATAAGGCAATTGCATTTTATGAACAGAAATATACAGATTATATTTTCTGAAATGAGCTATATTTGAATATGTACATTACAAATATATCAAAGTGGGTACCTTCTATGATTAGTTAACATTGTGTGGTTAATCATGAGGTATGACAGGGATTTGGGATTCTCCCCCCTCAAGTCTCTAGTCTTGGGGGCATGGGATCACCCCCCCCTACTGAATCCGGCACTAAATGACCCACCAAGGGTCGATGTGCCGTTAAACAAAACAATCAAACAATCAATCATGAGGCAAAACTTGGTCATGCTGACACTAAATGATGGCCTTATTCTGCTCAGGATATTTTGGCTATAACAGAAGATTAAAAAATTGTTGAAAACATAACTACTAATCTAGTTTTATGTTATGGTTGTTGAAGGATTTAATGTATGCATAATATTCACTGCACTAACTTTCTGAACTGGACTGTTAATTCACATTATTTCATGATAATCTAGGTTGATGCTGTTAAAAACAACAATATTTCTATTATACCTTATATCTTATCATATAAAAGCCAAATAAGTAAATTAGTATGTTTGTTTGGTTGTCTGTCAATGTCCGCTTGCTGACATATCCTAAAATTCATAATGGATTGATCCAAGTGAAATACATTAATGCAGCTAATAAAAGAATAAACGGGTGGATAATAAAAAATGAGATATGTTGTTTCCATAGCAACAAAGAATACTCTTCTCTTAACAGCCTTGCCTACTGCCTTTATCAGCCACACTCACGGACAGGGTAGTTGCTTTGTGTCTTTTATAGAGAGGGTGGGAGAATAAGAGGGAAAACAGTGATTAGTTTAGACAGGAGTTGAGAGAAAGACAAATCAACCTATTTTTTAATGTTGTTGACTCTGCTGCTTTATCCGATATCGTAAATTGTAAATAAAAACATTTTATAATTTTTTTTTACAAAAACCACAAAACATATCACCCTGAACATTCCAGTGTATACAAATGTGAAAATAATGGTCACTTTTTAATATACTTATTTATTAATTTTCATGAAATAAATACATGGATTCTTCAAATCTTATAACATACGGATTCTTTAAATCTTTTAATATAGTCCGGGGGCCAGCAGGGGCTACCGTGCACGCCCCCCCCCATGATTCTACTTTTAGGGTACCAAAATGTTCCTTAGGATGTTCTCTTTCAGAAAAAAGATATTCCCAAGAAAAAAGTTGGGAAGAACTACTTCATTTGCATAAAACAAAATGGTCGCCAGCATACACCAACAAAACAGAATTTCATATCTCGTTTCCCAGTTGACATATCTGAGTACTTCAGACTTTTTAGTGATCCAACAAAAAAGCAAGAGAAGTAATTTATTCATTGATCACCTCCTTTTTTTAATTGATCACCCCAACCCGGCATGCTGCCATAAGACGTTGGTCACATGATGGTTTCTATTGGGTGACTTGTTAGCTTATTGTTTTGGGTTGCTAACAAGAGCCACTCAGTTTCTCTTTTCAGTTTTCCTCTACATATCCATGTCTAAGTCAATTTGTTATGATATACTGTCACAGAGGTCATTTCCAGGTCAACATCTGTGCAGAAGTGGAAGAGACCCGGTCACCTTAGGAAATGCGTGGGTGTCCAAAAACAGGATGTGGAAACCGGAAATGACATCAGCATGGGCGTTCAAAACTCCATAAAGCTCAGAGCCCAGAAGGAAGCTCAAGGAACACAGATAGAGAAACTCTGGACTCAGAACAGAGAGGCAGACCGCCTAGACTGTGCCGGAAGGCACGAGACCAGTGTCCCTGTTGGGGACAGACTGATGGTTCTCCTTATCTCTCTTCCCACTCTTCATTCTCCAGCCAACTGTCTATACAACAAATTCATAGAAGCAGAACTACAGAAACTTGTGTAACTGAGCAAAGAACCTTCATAAAGCAGGAAAGAAAGATCTTTATTGACAAAATTTTACATCAGCACAAAATCTCTTCCCTTGTGAACTTCTCCAGTTGTAAAAACATTATTAGTATTTATTCTTACTCTTATGTCTATGTATATTCTTCTTCTCCGTAAATGTTGAAAAACCAAACTATTTGATAGATCTTGATAAACTTCCTGGTGTGAAGGTTTAGAAGTGATGAAATACTGCCAACTTTTTTTTTTAATTATTTTTGTAGATCTGTTTTCATGGTAAACAAATCAAAATTGAATTTCTTCTTTGTTTTCATGAAAAAATGTGACAGACAACAAGTGAGAAAATAAATGTATTCACTAAATATTATTCTCTGAAAACAAGAAAAACAATTTTCCGTTTCAGGCAAGAAAAAATCTTGTTATTTTTGCTAAAAATAACAGACAAGATAAAAGTGTTTTGATAATTTTTTTCCTGTCTGACTTTCTATAAAGTGACTTCCAGATGTAAAATCAAAATTTCAACATTAAAAATAATATTATTTCTCTATTAACTATGAAAATGAAAATTATTTTCAATTTCAGTGTTCTGGACGTTATAAATGTTATAATTCTAAAACTATTTTTTATTAAAAAAAAAAAACCTTAAAATTTCAAAATCAATGTTTTTATGAACATAGTTCCATCTTGTGTATGTCTTCTGATGTACATGTTACGGCTGTTTAGGCCATTTTCAACATCTTAACTGTGTGAACATCTCGCAAACATTTTGTAGGCGTGAGTGAGCATTATTAAATTATGTTTTATTAGTCAAACAGTTCCAAATTGAACCAATCAAATTGAATCTCTTAAAGAGGCTACAGTAGATGCAATTCAAAAGGGTTTTTAAATGCTATGAATGCAAAATTTCCCCTCTTTTTTAACTTATATATTCGGATCTGTACCACGGATATTCGGAGCTATTTCTCTATTAATTAATATATTCTTTATTATTATCATACTTCTGTTTTTTTGTGCTTTTGTATCCACTATATGGTCAAATTCTTGACTTTAAAGTTTTAAGATATTTCATGTAATTTTATACAAAATAATCATAGTAGTCTATTTGGCTTGGTACTATGTGTTTTCATTGGTCCATAAATAAAGTTAGAGCAAAATTATTATACATGCATTTGTTATTACATTTATTTGTTGTACATGGTGCTATTTGGGAAATCTGAACAGCACACATGAACCAAACATAGTACAAACTTTTGCCACTACTCTTTGTGAGCAGTACCTTTTGTGAGATCACTGTATACATTCCAAAATGGCCTACTTTGAAGTAGATAACTGAGTTCGGTATTTCTGAGATGAGGTGTTAGTATTATTGATACTATTGTTCGGACTGAGATCCTCATCTTGGTTGTCATTTCCACAACGTTTCGGCCGATGTACCCTCCGGCCTTCTTCAGGTGTCAAGTTTTGTCGGTCACTTATTTGATCCACGGGGGTATACTGTCCTCATTCCACTATCATGTCCTAGAAATTATTTTGTGGTTATTTTTCAGTTGTGGTGCTCCTGCCTGGGATTTGAAGTAGATGGTGAAAACTAGGTGTTAGGGTGAGTATTTTCTTTTCATGGTCAGATTTCCAGAGCTTTTAGGTAGCATCTTGTATTTCATTCTAAAACCAAATTATTAGTAATATTGAATTTCTTGGAGTTATTCCATGATTAAATGTGGTAACTAATTATAACTACCTTTTGGGCTTATTTATGTTTCCATCCAAACTGTATATTTTTACCTCATGGTAAAGTAAAATAAACATTTAAACCTTGCAGACACTGTAAATTTTATAAGTACAAGGCTCATAGTTAAACTCAGGGATGATATTTAGGTAACAAGATTTTGCTTGTAATGTACAGTAGAATGGTTCTGTACATAATCATGAAAATAAAAATTTTAAAAAGATTTCTGAAAAAATATCATTGAAAAAATGAGGTACCTGGTTGTATATTTTCTCAAACGGAAAATATTTTTAACTCTTCCTATGATGACTGGAATGTTTGAAGGTTGATTTTATGTTAAACTTAAAACAAAAAAATTAACTGAATAATTATATTTTATTGTTTTCCTCCAAATTCTTTGACGACTTAGCAGAAATAAATCTCTTTTCACTCTCAACTTATCTTCTCTGTCCTGCTCTTTATCTTATTTTTCTTCTCGTTTCTTGCAGACAACCAACTTCCATTTATCTCGAAACATTCAAGATTCATTCTTTCTAAATTATGATGCATTTAGAAGATAAATTTCTCCAATAAGTAAGTCTCATTGCTTCTTCGGTATTTTGGGCACTGTCTGCACAAGTATATACAGAGATAATGGCTACATTAAATTGGAAGAGTTTGTCAGAAAATATACCATATAAGCAGCTAAATTGCTTTTGAAGATGTTATTACTCAAAACCAGCTTTTGAATTTTCTCTTTCTAACAGGAAGTCAAAAGATAGCAGCCATTATCAAGCAATCTTAATGTATAAATAAACAAGTTCACATAAGACTTGGCAACAAAACAATCGATTGTTTTATACCATATAGAGGAAAGGTCAAAATACCTTTGAATGTGATACCTGCATCTAAAAGTAAAATATGAAAATCTGTTTAAAGAATGGCACTTGAAGGAAAATAGAAAAAAAGGAAATGTCATGCTCATGCTCACGATGGATAAAGACTGAAAACTGGATATTTTCTGGATATATTCAGTCTCTTGAATAATCAGAAAAGAGCCACAACAAACCCAAAAGCTCCTTTCTTGACTGTACTTCTGTAAAGGTTGTATTTCATTGCCATAGTCTGTCATATGAATTAACAGTGAATTACACAAAAGAATACCTATATTTTCTTTTTCCTTTTTTCACTGATGCACTTGTAACAATCCTTAGCTCTTTAGGTTGTGATGAAACTTTCTGCATTTGAATTGGTCTTCTGTACACAAATAGATAGATATTAGGTAATTGATAACATTTTGCTTGGCCAGGGGTGTAGCTGAGGAGGGGGTTCGGGGCGATTTTGAATACCCCTCAGGACCCCAATTGAGGGTGGGGCACCCAATGAAGCTTTATAAATAGTAATTCACCTGCTGCATTTCTACTAACATTATACAATAACAAATCACACTAAATGGTGGATTGGGGCTCCTCAAATCTCTAGCTACATCACTGTCTCTACTCAACAAGCTCCAGGCTTTTGAAAGGTCTGCCCAAGAACCCCAGTGGACCCTCAGTGATCCACAGCCCCAAGGTTGGGAATTATTACACTAAATGTTTGGGGGGGTCAAGGAGCCAAGCCACCTGGGCCCCTAAATCTCCAGCTACATCCCTGTGTTTAGCCAAAAAGAAAAGACTGCTAATTTTAAAATAAATTTGCATTGATTACTTAGTTACTATCAGCTTGGATTACAACCGCTCAAAAGAATTTAAAAAAAACAATGTAAAATAATCCTTGAGTTAATACTCAAGATTTTGGCCACAAAAATCAGTAAAATTAAATTCAAATCAATCAAGATTCTTTCATTTTCTATGAGCCAAGAAGTTAATGCTTCCACCCATTTTTCCATTTCTGAAAGCCATTATAAAATGCTAAAAGCATCTGGCGTTTCGAGTGGGTTATTAAGGATAAAGAACAAAAAATAAGATTTATCTCTCAAAATAATCCTCAATTGAATAGAATTAGTAAGTCTGTTTATCAGTAAGTTTCACATTTGAATACAATTTTGGCTTCCTGCAATGAAGAATGTGACCAGCTGCCATTAAAATATTATATCCAGTTATTTTGGTCTCCAAAATTATCTTTGTAAAACAAACCCAGACATTTGTTCTATTCACATAACAAAATAAAGGAGCTCTTTTTATATTCATTAGAATAGATTAGTGGTTTTGAGGCAAGTGGAGAGTTGTTTACATTGGCTTGTGTAATAATCAGAAAATTACAATGGATGCAGAGGTATGTTTAACAAAACAGTATTGATAACAAAAACAGATTTCCATATTAACTTTTGTTTCTTTCCTTAAGTCAAAACAGATAGAGTGAATAAACACAAAAGACATAAACAAAAGAAGCCTTTTATATGAATCTGGATTGACTACTTTTCTGTCTTATAAAGTAATTGATCTGTTTGTATAGAATTCAGCCAATATATATACAGTATAAACAATAAATGAAGACACATTTTATTTGTGAAGTTTTGTATGAATTGATGCATAAAGTGCATCTTTTTCTTTTTTTGTATTTATTTGGTTGGTCAGAATGTTTGTTCAGATTATTAATTAAAAATAAAAGACATCTTTTTAAAATTTTCAACCTTTTTGTTAAATGACATATTTACTGTTTTGTTCTACTATTTTCTGCAATCTTCCAAGCAACTTCATAAATTCATCCTTTCAAAGCGTTTTTATCTTTCTCAGCCAAGAACTGATCTAGGTGCCTTTTGCAGTTATCCAGGGAATTGACATTTTCTTTTCATTAAAAGAATTCTGTGAAGACTGGAATAAATGGTAATCTGAAGGTACAATATATGGTTAATTTATAAGTGAAAATTTCCCAGCTAAGCTGTGAAAACTTTGCCATTTTCATCAAAGAGACATGCAGTTTAGTGTCATCCTAATAAAATATTACTTTCTGTTAACTAATTCCAGATGCTTTTTGTTGATTGCTATCTTCAATTGGTATAATTGGGAGCAGTATTTATTCAAATCAATTGTTTGGTTCTCTGGAAGGAGCTCATAGTAGAGGAAAACCTTTCCAATCCCAGCATCACCTTCTTTGGATGAAGACCAGTCTTTGGTACAGTTAGTGGTGGTTTATTTTGCTTGCCTAACAATCTCTTGCATTCCATATTGTTGTAAGGTATCCACTTTTTATCACCTGTCACAAATTTTCATAGCATTTAAGTAGTGCGTGCAAATGATTTTCAATGCTTGATTTGGATATTTTGAGTATGTTGACTATTTTCCACATTGTATAACATTAATTAATCTGAAGTAATATTTTCATTTGATCGCTGTCAATCTCAACTGGTCTAACCTTTGTGGAGCATCACTCAATGAAAAATCTCCAGCATGAAATGTTGCAAACCACTATTGACTACTTTGATCATTCATAGTACTTTCTCCATAAACAGCACATATATTTAATGTTAGAATCAAAAAGCAAAAATACCTCGATTTTGGTCCATTTCTTTATAGTATCATGCTGATATAAGATCTATTACCATACAATCAAAAGCGACCTTTTTAAATGAAGGAAGTTAAAACCAAATTCTCCTAATGCCATCTCATGACAAAAACAGAACAAATTTTTTGGTCAACTTTACAGACATACTTAGCATTGTAGAAAGTTTAGATTTTGGTCCCCTCAAAAAAGCTTTTGTATTAGACCACTATTAATAATTTTAAAAATGCTATTATTATTTAATCATGATATTAAGCCGAGATTGTCATTCACAGATTCATGAATGAATGAACATCCCCATAGTCACATAAGCACTTAAAAGTGAAATTTGATGATTAAACACTGAATTTTGTGACTTTGACCTAAAATTTGTTTTAGCATGTTTCAGCATGTATGTACTATTATTCAAACTTCTTAGATGAAGCCTTGTTAGTTATTAATTTTTTAAAAGTATTTCTTTCATCTTAATTTCACTTGCTTTTTATCCTTACTCCCAGACCTTCATTCCATGATTGCTAGTATGCAGTGCGGATTAGAAATAAAATTAAGATGGAAGAAATACTTGTCAATAATGAATAATAACTGAAAATACTTCATCCTAGAAATTCAAATATTACATCTAATATTACTAGTGTATGTAAACAAAGAAGATAGCAGGGTATCAGGCATTCAGGGAAAATAAAGGGAAAATAAAGAATAAAAACTATATGGTTAGATTTAATTACTATAACCAATTGGTGTTCATAGCCTAACTGGTAAGGCCCCAGAAACAGAAGCTCCCAAGGATAAGAGATGCGAGTTTGAATCTTGCAGGGGTCTTATCTATCAACACTTTTGAAACTCAATTCTTTTATGATTGTGTTAATTATTAAGCATGTGACTTTGAATCCCACACCAGATCATTTTATGAATTTTAACTCTTTGAATACATGTTGGAACATATCAATATTTGTAAATGCAGCTGTCAGCGGCTGCCTTTTGAAAGTCCTTAAACTTGAGCGGCCACTGACAGGTGCATTTACAAATATTGATAAGTTCAGACACCCCAGGAATCGGGACTCACTGACCCTAATCTGATCTTTGGACATTGATCAGAAACAGTGCACATTATATTTGCTATTTGTCTGCTCATGTGAGCTTTCTTGCTCCCAAAATCATGGGCAGTTCGCCCAAGGCAAAGTTAATTGACCTGTAACTAAGTGGAGGAGAGAGAAGGAAAATGTACACATACAGAGTAGATTAGAAAGTCACCCAAGATATACTTAGGGAGTTGGAAAATAGACGCTTTATCCAGCCGTCAGCCAAAAGTGTTTTGGTTGCGATTAAATGGACTGTTGCTAATAGGGAGTAAGAAAGATGGAAGGTCACTTTCACTGCAAAAAGAGAAGGTCAGCTAGATTTGCCATGCACCATGTAAAGTAAATAAAGAATTCTTTTCCCACTGAAATGTTTGTCATCATGTTATTTGTGCGACGCAAGAATGTAGATGGCAGTTTTGTTTACAGCTTCCTGAAACTGCATAACTATGCAGCGAAGACACCAACACCAAACAATATGCATTGTTCCTTTTCTCTTCTTCCTCTCCTTTGACTTTTGTGCTTACCAACTCAACCATTTTTGAATGAACGTGTTGCATAATTGTTTCTGTGGTTCTCTGTTCTCCAATGGCCGTTCAAAACACAATAAACTTTTCATTGCAGCCTGCACATATGTACATTGCATATGTGACTATGCTACACATGGACCTGTGTCCGTCATCTGACTCAGAGATATGGATCAAACACTGTGCATGTTATATAGCTCCTGGGTGTCAGTGTGAGGGTGTCGTCCATGTGAAGGGATCAGTGTTCAAGGGGTTAAACATGGTTGTTATATAGGAAAGCGTAGGTAGGCATGAAAATGCATAGATCCAAGAGAGTAATGGTATTTAAGATATTCAGGAATCATTATGTGTGAATGATTTCAGAAAGAACAAGGTAAGAAAGTTCTGTCCAAGCTCTAAAATAGATCCATGTAATTTCAGACATGAGCTAAATTTCTAAAATAACATGACTGATTAAAAATAGCTCCAAGTAAAGAAATGTTATTTCGGAAATATTAAATTTCAAGTTATTCTCATTAAAAAACTATTTATGAATTTATTTTCATATAACCTTTGGCGAAGATCCGGTTGTTTTGTTTTCTTTTTCCAATAAAATATTTTTCTCAGAGGTTCTCAGCATGAATTTTTAAATCCTGATATATTTGATCTTTCTAAGATGTTGAAATCTATAAGTTCACATAAGAGAAATGTGCTTTTTTAAATGGTGAAACATGACTGTGCTAAAAGCTTTCATTTAAGATTTTTATGTGGTTTTTTTAATTTATAATTTGAGATTTCATCATTAATTCTTTTTTTCTGTTTTTTAATTTATCTAATCTTGTTATTTGTAAACATTCTTCTGGGTTTAATTTTTCAAGTTATTTTATTTCTTGTTTAAATTCACTCTTTAAAATTTTATACTTTTATATTTTTTTCACAGATATTTAATTTTAATTACTCATATTTAGGTATAATTTTCTTTTAATGTTTATTTTCTCTTACTTTTAATTTATTAGTGAGTGTACATATGTGTGTGTGTGTATATATATATATATATACATATTATTTTGACAAAGTTTTAGGTGTCAGAGCAATATAATAAATTAGTGAAAAATATTTATTTCTTGTGAAATCTTCAAGTTGGTGTATTCACAAGATTAATTTAATATATTATCACCATTTAGCATTTTTTACACCTACTTACTTTTCAATTTCTTCCTTCTTCTTTTAATGTCGGTAATTTTTCTTTTGAGTTTTCAAAGTTTTCTGTCATAAAATCAAATGTATTTTTCCTTCTGAAACTATTTGACTTAGTAATGTTCTGGGCTTGGAAAATGAAAAATCTTATATAGTCCAGTAACAGTAGCACAGAAGACTAAAGGTCTGCAGTTTAAGTCTATCTTTTGATGTAATGTGGAAGAGGTTCCTCGAATAAACTGATAATCTGAGTAGGAACTAGCATTCCAAGGGAAATTATGAATCACTTCCACCCATATATGCTGTGTTGGGGGTGATCAATTATAAAGTTGGAAAACGGGTGATCAATGAATAAGTTAATTCTCTCACCTTTTGTTGGGTTGTGGTCACTAAAAAGGTCTGAATTTGAAAAAGGAAAAATGTGGGCACAAACTAGTGACCAATTTACATTGCATATAGAACCTCCCTCTAAAAACCTATTTAGGGTTCACAAAACCAAAGAAGCATTTTCTCTACTCATTGAGGGGAGTGTGTGTGCATAATTTCAAGTTTCTACTATGAACAGTTAGGGCTGAGCAAAGTCTGGATACATAGATTGATACATGGATACATAGATACATTGCATATTGAACCCCCCTCTAAAAACCTATTAATTTTCAAAAAACAAAAATACATTTTTTTAAGACATAAGTAAATGTTTTTTCAGCCCTCTTTCTCCTGTACATGTGATACATACATGGCCAGCCAGCCTGACCAACTTAAAAACTGAAGAAACCTATGTTGACAGTTTTGATGGATGGTTTCTTACTATATAAAAGCTAAGATAGATAAGACATAGGAGAATAGCAAATGTAGACCATTTTCCCTACTCATTTATACTTTAGCATTGATTTGAGTTAAAGGGTTGTTTTATGATTTGTTTTAGAATAGAGATTTTCTTAGAAAGTGACAAATCTTTACATGGCATCATATTTTATGGGGTTTCATATTTTGAACACATATTCACACTCACACAGATACTAGATGTAAGTAAATTGACATCATTATTTTACTCATATTTAACATTTAATGCTATAGCACCTATAGCATGGTTACCTGGATACATTGATTTGTGGTCAATAACGTTAAGGCCCAAAAGTTAAGGGCAGGTAAGTCAATCATTTATTTTATTATATTTTATTTCATTTTATTTATGAGTTCCTTCCTTTGACTTCTGGGCCTTAACATTATAAACCACAACTCAATGTACCCATGTACCCATGTACCCATGCCATTTGGTGCCATTGGCCGCTATAGGTTTAATAAAGATATTTTCATTGAAAATTACTATATAAAAAATTAAGAGAAACTAGCATTCCAAGGATAATTATGAATCACTGCCACCAATATGTGCTGTGTTGGGGGTGATCACTAAAAAAGGTCTGAATTTTTAAAAAACTAGTGGCACAAACCAATTTAGCATAAATTTACATTGTATATTGAACCCTCCCTTTAAAAACCTATTTATGGTTTGTTTTTTTTTTTAAAAAACAATCATTTTCCCTACTCATTGAGGGAAAAATCTCTATTCTAAAACAAATCATAAAACAACCCTTTAACACAAATCAATGCTGACTAGCTCAATTAACTGGTAGACTCAACTGGAGTGCCAAAATCTAAAGTCATCTGTCTTGTACGACAGCAAGAAAAACTCTGACATGAATTGCCATTAGACAAAGAAGAAGGAAGACATTCTCAAAAATGAAAGTGACAAGGCAGAGGACTAGATAGTGAAGAGGTTCTCAATCAATGGTTTTCCATCATAAGTACACTGTAGTTTATCAGCAGCAGCAACCATTTAAAACCTATTGTTGGATATAGGCCATCCCCATGATCTGCCAGTTTGGGGGCTTTTGAGAATCACGGTGCCAAGCATTCTGAATTTGTCCAGATCATCATGCCATCTTTTGGTTGGCCACAATTTTGCCATTGGGTTTGGGGGTACATGTGTTAGAGATTTAGCAGCTGTGGGTGGGGATCACAGATTCGACCCCAGCAGGTGTCATAAACAGGATATCGACCAAAACCCAAACTGCAGGTGTCAGGGACCGGAAGACACACCAGGTGTTCAAAAGTCATAAACAGGATATCGACTGAACCCTGAACTGCAGGTGGGTGTTCAAACCCCATAAAAGTCACACAGAGCTCCCTCGGAAGCCAGTGAGACAGAGAGCACCTAGTTTGGGACTAACACAAGACCAACTTCCCTGTAAGAAAAGTCTGTTGGCTCTCTCCCACTCTTCATTCTATGCCACGGCACGATGTATCTGATGCAATAAAAATATATCGTCATATTTTTATAAACCAAGTTTCGAGTCTTGCTTTTTCTCCAAGTCCAAGATTTTCCTCTAGTGGATCCTTGGCTATGCAACAAAATTAAACTAAAACTCATTAGGTACGCCCCTGTTTATGTAACCGATGATATCACGGGAAGGATTTATACAAATAAATCAAAACTTTTATCCACTTATAACATCACATATATAGCGAAACAGCAAATACTAAAAGCATATATAGAAATATATCGGATATTATATTACTGTAGAAATACATTGCATATTGTTTAAATACTAGTTATTTAGGTAACATGTGATATCACAGGCAGGATTTATCTGACAAATAGACAAAAATTTTCATTAATTCTAAAGATTGTGTCACAGTAAGTTCTGGCATCAGGGAAAATGAAGCAATAATCACGGTTGTATTTTAGCACTGACTGCATTTGAACCACCAGCCTTTCTTTATGCTTTATTCCAAGTCCAAGATGGCTATACAACATATGTTGTGAGTGTCATTGTCCAGTGGTTGTTTGACATCCTTGCAACTTGGCCTGCCTATTGCCATTTGCTAATGGTGTTTAGAATATCTCTGACACATCTTTTTTCTCTGATATATTGTGCTGTTTTGTAATGTTTCCATATGATGTTTAGCAATATCTTTTCCTGTGCACATTGGATGGTTCGTAGTTTGAGAGACAGTGTAGTAATATGTACTAGGTGTGCGCTTCAAGCATCCATGTGCTTATGTTTATGTTATAATACATAGATGCACCTGTCTGTATATGTGTGCGCATGTGTGATAAAATGTGTGTATTTGTGGGAATCAGGTTGTTGTCCCAGGGTATAAAAATACCATAATCACAGAAAAACACTGTATGTGTATGCCCAGCAAACATTCTGCCACTGGGAAGCCATGCAGAGAAAAGAAAAACATAGTCACCAGAATTCTTTTTGTCTCGCTTAAAAGTAATTAAATAGATAGAGAGGATTCTTATATATCATCATCATCATCATTATCATCAGCTGTCATAAGTCCACTGCTGGACAAAGGCCTTTCCCATGTCCTTCCATGACAACCTCAATTGTGCTAACCTATGCCATGTCTTACCGGCAAACTTTTCTATCTCACCCCTCCATCTTGTGTCTGGTCTTTTCCTACTGTGTTTACTGTCCCATGGGCACCAATTGGTTATTCTTTTGCCCCATCTATTGTCACCTCTTCTTGCTAGGTAACCAGCCCATCTCCATTTTTGCTGCTGTATAATATCCTTCATTCTAGTCCTCCCTCTGATCCATGTTGATCTTTT
Source organism: Architeuthis dux (assembly GCA_006491835.1). Lineage (NCBI taxonomy): Eukaryota > Metazoa > Mollusca > Cephalopoda > Oegopsida > Architeuthidae > Architeuthis > Architeuthis dux. Next base: position 2,656,834 of record VCCN01001303.1, read on the forward strand.
TCTATCTCTTAGAGTTATCCCCAGCATTGTTCTTTCCATGGCTCTCTGTGCAATTCTAAATTGGTTTTCAGTTAGTTTTGTTAATTTCCATGTTTTGCATTTGTAAGTCATGGCTGGCATTATGCATCCATCGTATACTTTACACTTTAAGCAAATTGATAAGGTGCTCTTCAAAATGTTTCTATTCATAGCGAATGCTTTCCAACCTATCGCTATGCATCATTTTATTTCACTGTCATGGTCTTTCTCTAACTTCTAACATGGTCTTTCTCTAACAAAATGTTAACCTTAAATGTTTTATTTCAGTGAGATTAGAAGGGGCTATAATTATTTCTTTCTTAGTCTACATATTCATAAAAATACAAATATGTATACACATAAATACAACATAAAAATACAAATGTTTGTAGTTCTGCAGGTTAAAGTCAATGTTTATATGTATACATATACACATATCTTTAACCAATCTACTAAATCGGGAATCAATTGCCTTAACCCATTCACTACAGATGACAGAAATTTCCATTATTGCAGTTCTCAATAAAACATTGTTTCATTGTGATTGATGGCAACTCAGTTTTATCTGTAAGTCAGGGTTTTTATTTGGAAATGCATTTCTTGTAATAGATTATTTGGCGGAGGACAAGGGCTTTTATCTTGCAATGGGTAACTGTTAGACTTAATTCTAATTTTAGGTGGAATAAACCAATTTCAAAGAAAAAAACACAAAGATAAATGTAATTTTAAGCAAATTTCATGTGTATCACTTACCTGCATATGGCATCACCAATGAAGTTACATGATTTGTCACAGCAAGGGTCTTGACCAATCAAACTCAAGTAACCTCCATCACAGTGTTCACCTTTGTCAAGCAAACCATTTCCACATGTTTGATACTTGAGCTTTTCTGCATAAAAAAGTATAAAATATGTGACTTCATTTTGATAAATAGTTAATTCTAGCTACCAAAT
>VCCN01001303.1:2686127-2699882 GCA_006491835.1 Architeuthis dux
AAAGCAGCCACACAACATTATGGATCCTCTGCCATGCTTAACTGTAGGTTGGATGTTGTTTTCCTTTTAAGCAAAAGCCAAGGAGGACCTCAATAGCTTATTACAACATTACACAGGTATAACAGTAAGCTATGGACTATTATGTACAATACATATATCAAGTTCTTCTAGAATGACTTCACGTGCCCTGATCTAAAATTGAATTTGTTTTTATCCTGGAATTGACATCAAACATTAATTTATAAACATTTTTCAAATCAAGTAAGCTTTCACAATACCGTTCTCCTTAGATTCTAGTACAGGTTGAACCTCTTTAACCAAGCATTTTGTGGTCCTGCACCCCCCACCCCCATGGTCCAGCACATTCTGAATCTGCCAACATTAGTTTATGAATCTGCCAGCAGGGCAATGCTGTTAGCAGCGCTATGGCTCCAGACTTTGTTTACACTGCAGCCAAGTGATTTGGTGACACAGTCCTGTTAATTTCATATATTAATCTTCATTTTAGCCCTTCAGGATGTCATCTAAGAGACCAAGAGATGCAGAAGATGGTGCTAGTGCTAAAAAGCATATGCATAAAACATTATCTATGCTTGAAAAAGTGGAGTTACGGAAAAAATTAGACGAAGGAACTTCTGTAAAGAGTTTATGTGAGTCCCATGGTGTCGGATTGTCTACTGTGTATGATTTAAAGAAACAAAAGGAGCAAAGTTTTAAGTTTTTTGATGAAAAAATTGGTCTTAAATGTCAATTTCTGAAGTCTGGCATTTTCTGTAGTCTGGCAATGGACAGGTCCCAAGCCTTTTCCCAATTAAAGAAGTTCAACCTGTAATACACAAAACCAACTTATTTGTTCATTGTTACTTTACTTCTTTCTTTCTTTTTATTACATGTTTGTCTTATTTCAGTGCTGCATTCTTCCCTATGTCAGATGGTATCTAAATCTTCTGAGAAAGAATATAGAGAACTGGAAGTGATTGTTTTTGTTGCTGTTGTATAAATGTAATTTCAGTGTTAGCCATTTTTAATTCACTATTTTAGGATTAGCTTCCATACTTATTTCTCTCCTATTCTTCTGTCTTTTGCAGAGGCAGTAAGCCACACAAGTCTTATCTTCTGGCTTTTCTAACCACTGCTTCTTCAAAGATTTTATAAATCTTCTTTGCTTCTTAAAAAAGCAACATTCAAATAACCTTTTTAGTAACAAGTTGCACAATTCAAAACATGAACCTGTGATTTCTTCTAGCATTTTGTTTCCTATTTTAACTTTTTTCTGATTTCATGAACATTTTGCATTTCTCCTTATTTTGTGTTAGATTTTGACTTTGAATTGATTCTGGACTTTATTTTTACAAACTTCTTGTTCGTGCCTTTATTTCTGTTCTCCACTTTTATTATTCATATTTTTATTTATCTTAAGCTTACAATAATTCTTTCCAATGTTTTGTGTCTGGTTTTTCTTTCAGCAAAATAAAAGGCTCTTATCTACAGGATGCTTACTTTTTGCTGTACACTATTGTCAAAATGTGAAGAACAATGGAAGCAAAACATATTTCTTTCTCTGCTGAACGAGTGCCAACATCTTTATGGATTGATAAAGATTGCTTGACTATCCAAGAATATTTTAAGAAAAAAGATCTCTATTATTTTTCAGTCGATATCTTATGCCTTGATCAATATTAAACAACAAATGAGAAAATCTTTCTTCCTTTATATTTACTGTCATTCTCCCCCCCTCTCTCTCTCTCTCTCTCTCTCTCTCTCTCTCTCTCTCTCTATGCACACATACAAAGAAATATTTTTTCTTGAGAATACATTGATTACCTTTGAAGAAACACATAAAACTATTTGAGAAAAAAAATGTTTAATGGCCGTTAACAAACTCTGTACTCAAGATGCTCACTGCCTTAACTACCAGAGTTCTAGAACTAGGTTAATTAAATTTAAAGTTTAGATTGGTAAAATAAAAAAATCTTTATAACTCATCAAAAGAAAGACAGACAATTTTTTAATTTGTTATTATCGCTAAATTTTTTTTAAAAACTTCTTAAAGACTGTGATTTTCCACATCCTATCAACGTAGCAATAAAGTTTAGATTTTAGCCATTCAACCAGAAATATCATGTAATTGACTCAGCAGCAAAGAAGCAGAATGAGGACCAGTTGATCTGATGTCCCAAACACAGTTTAAGACTAACTTACCCAAAAAGAATATTCTGATTTCAAACCAGAGAAATTTTCTAAAATGTCTATGCTGCTCAGAAAATAAATCTACATTATGTACAATGTTCCATGAATTGTTTGAACTAATATTCTCATCCTTAACTGAGTTCGGTATTTCTGAGATGAGGTGTTAGTATTACTGATACTATTGTTCGGACTGAGATCCTCATCTTGGTTGTCATTTTCACAACGTTTCGGCCGATGTACCCTCCGGCCTTCTTCAGGTGTCAAGTTTTGTCGGTAACTTACCGGAACTATTGAACTGAACCCTTTATTTGATCCACGGGGGTATACTGTCCTCATTCCACTATCCATGTCCTAGAAATTATTTCGTGGTTAATTTTTCAGTTGTGAAAATGACAACCAAGATGAGGATCTCAGTCCGAACAATAGTATCAGTAATTCTCATCCTTGTTGGTTTTATCCCTACATTTCAGCCAATGCATTCTCTGGACTTTCTCAGGTGTATAATTTATCCAATAGGAAGAGGGCTAAGTATCATGAGTTATTCCCCTTAGGCAGGGGGTGCTGTTTTACATTCTAGTCAACGAGCAGCCATTTTGTATTGTGTTATCAGTAGAAGAAAGAGCTCGGGAGGACACACATGTTTGGTTGAACGTGGTCATTGTGAATATTTGAATAAAGGATCTGTAAGTACATAATATTTTGTTGCATTTTTAATCTGTTAATATCTGTCATTAAACCAATCTTACAATAAAATCCAGATAGTTCTGTATCTGAGTGTCAGAAATTCTTGTAGGTAGCATTGATTCTTCTTTTTTTTCCCGTTATACTTCAGTTACATATACTGAGTAAATCAACACTAATATTTTCAGTACACTGAAACATAAACATAAAAGAAAGATTCCATTTGTTTTTATTTAGTTGTGATATTCCACAGAAGTCATGACTTGTTAAAAACTTGGTTGTTGGTCCAATGTCTCTTCACAGTCCTAAACTCATGAGAACCATGTTCATAACAACCAGATTAACCACTTGGAACCAGGATAATTTTGTGTGACGTTATATTGGTGAGATATCTCATTAACTATTCCACTACAATCATTGCTTTCACTGCCTCCATCACAATCTATATCTTAATTCACTATCCAATTAACTGCCAAAGTTAGAGGACCGTAGGCAAAACATTTCTGCACAATCTGAGCTGCCTTGAATAATTATCCAATTCTGTGCCAGAGTAAGAATACCAAGGACAAAGAAATTTCTTGCAATATGTCTTGTCACACCCCAAGAACATTCTCTCAAGATATCTTGTCAGCCGCTCTGTAGTAGAAGACACATAACTTTGTTTTTGTTATCGGAGATATGTCCCTTTCATCAGAACATGGAAAGAACAAATTGTAAACAAACACATGGAGAAATTATGGAAATCGAGTGTTTAAAATTGGTGTCAGAGAGACAAAGGAAACAAAGACAGGAGCAGTAGCAGCTCAGAGACGAAGCCAACTGGACACCGAAAAACACATTTCTCTCACCTCAGAGATTAACGAACAAGACACTGGTTAAAACAGTACATGATTTTTCCCTGCATATTGTTGTAGACTTTCTTTCATTAAAAAGTAAGTATTACGAATGCCAGATCGATTTTTCTCAGAGGAATATCCGGCTTCCCTTCTCTTTTTGCTTTACAGAAAGTACCACACTGATCAAGCAAGGACTGTTGAAACAAATTCTTCTCAACTGGATTGTTTTTCTTTCCCAGATTTTTGTTGTTGTTTGTGATATAAACGCAATCGCCGTTCCACTAGAAATAAACCAGGTTTTGTTGTTTTTTTTACTTTGAATGTTCATCGTTGTTTTTCTTCTGTAGTTTGTCTTCACACAATTAGAGGTTTTCCTACATAAATTCCTTATTCCGTCTTGTGTGGCGTTTTGTTTAACCTTTGCCCCTCAATACCACGGATGGCATTTGTCGATGACATTAACACTGTGACATGCTCCCAAGTGGTTAATTAGAGAACTCACCTCTTTACTGTAGGAACCACCAGACCACCTATTGGAAATGTTCATAGTGCAATACAATTCTTCTATAGCATTAGATCCATTTGTCTTATATACTAATAATCGATGATCTCAAGAATGAATGGGAATCTAAGAATCATTGCTTCAGTAATTGACTTAGTCAGTTGGTTCCACCTCAACAAACTGTTCAGCATTTTAACTGCAGAGCACGGAACATAAAGCATGGAACAAATACTATAACCTTGTTATAACCATCTCATAAGTTAAAATTCTCTGATAATTCCTTTGATGAAATCCTTTATTTCCTTTCTTTTCTCAGATGAGATTATTTGCATATGCTTTTTAACTATATGAATCATGATACAAAAAATGTCTTTTATGTTTAGGCATAATTTTGAAAGCCGTTATTTTACTGATTCTTTCATAGCAAATAGTTTGCTGCACGTTCAAAGATCATAAAATATAATTCCCAACTTAACATATTTCCTTCCATGTTGAAAAGATATTTCACATTTGATTAGCTACATTTCGGAAAAACAATACCTAAAACTAAAACTGCAGCCATATTTGAGCAATAAGACCTTCAGCCTGGAAGATGCAGGATAAGTTTTAAAAATGTTTTCAGAAAGAAATATTATCTTTTATTCCTGTATAACAGAACTACCAAGTATAATGAGAATTGTACAGAGAGTTACTAATTAATTGGAAAGAATATTTAGTAAGTAATCGGTTTATGTTAAAAATATTTTATGGTTAGACATTTAACTTTATTAAACATTCTTTTTGCCATTTCACTTAATTATAAGCATAAGAGTTAAAACAGGTCTGGTTAGTCACTCATTATAAACTATCACATGACCAATGTCTTTTGGCAGCATGCCATCTTGAGGGTGATCAATTAAAACATTGGAAAAGGGAGTTATCAATGAATAAGTTTTGTTGGGCCGTGATCATTAAAAAACTTTGAATTTTCAAAAGACAAGCAGGAACACTACCAGAAACAAACTAAGAGACCGATTTAGCATAAACTTACATTATAAATTGATCGCCTCACTAAAAACTTATTTGAGGGGTAGGGGACATTTTCAAAGAAAAAATATGTTTTTCTATATATAATAAGGGTAAATGTTTGAATGTTCAGCTCCATTGGTGTGGCCCGTACACATGATACATACATACATTCATAGCCAGTCAGCCGGACCGACTTGAAAACTGAAGAAACCTATGTTGACAGTTTTGGTGACAGTTTTGGTTGATAGTTTCCAATATATGGATTCAAGGTAGCTAAAATGAATCATTTCAAGGTCTTTCTGTGAAAATAATACAGGAACAGATCAGGGAGTTATGTGCACAATTAAAAAGTATTCATGTTTTTAATATTCAAATTGTTATTTTCCAATGAATTATTTAAAATAATCTCCATCCGTAGGAGCATAGTTTTTGTAACAGGTTTTGAAGTTGATTTTTATTAAACAAGCAATTTAGTTTTTCTTTTATAGTAATAATATGGAGTTTTGAATCCAGAAATGATACACAATAGGAAAAGTGAAAAAACAGAAGGAATTGAATAACCCAAAGAGAAAAATTATCAGGATGCTCAATGAGAAAGAAACATACAAGTATCTAGGGTTCAAAGGTGCAGAATGAGATGAACGAAAAAGTCAGCAAAGAATACCTGGAAGAACATTAGAAACTAAACCCAGCAGCATAAACTTGATTAAAGGAATAAATACTTGGACAGTTTCTGTTGTGAAATATTCAGAACCATTCTTAAACTGTACAAAAGAAGTGAGAAAGTTGGATCAGGAAACAAGGAATTTGATGACATGCATAAAACCTTGCAACAAAGAGGTGACATCAAGATTTTATGTGTTATCGACAGAGGGAGGAAAAGGGTTCATCAGCATTGAAGATTGTCAACTCTGCTATCAACAGACTTGAGGACTACACAAGGCAGAATAATGAAATATTAATGGTAACAGTTAAAAGTTGCAAAAGAACTGACAGGAAGATGAATACAGGAACGTAGAACTCCAAACAAGAAGTCAAAATGTAAAGAAAAACAAATGTGTGGGCATTTCAGGAGATAAATTAAAGGAATTGCAAATGCAATGATACATATTGGCAAGGAGGACATAAGAAAACTGCTTAGTCACTCACTAGAAACTTCTTTTGGCAGCATGCTGTGTTGGGGTGATCAATTAAAAAAAGGGGTGATCAATGAATACGTTACTTCTCTCACCTTTTGTTAGATCTCTAAAAAGTCTGAATTTTCAAAAAGCAAGCGGGCACAAACTAGAGACCAATTTATCATAAACTTACATTGTAAATTGAACCCTGACTAAAAACCTATTATGGGGGGAATTTTAAAAAACAAAAAAACCTAGATATAATAAGGAGTAAATGTTGAAAATTTCAGCCCTCTAGCTTCATTGGTGTGGACTGTACACGTGATACATATATAGCCAGCCGGACTGACTTGAAAACTGAAGAAACCTATTTTGACAGATTTGCTGACAGTTTTGTTTGATATTAAATCCTTATTAATGGTGATCCAGAACAATATCATAAGAACCAATCATATAAAGGCCAAGATAGACAAACACAGGAATGTAAAATTTGCAGTGATAGAGAGATAAGACTGTCAATTACATGCAGCAAGTTGGCTTACAAAGAGGCATGACCAGTTGGGGAAGATGATCCATTCAGAACTGTGCAAATGATTAAGATTTGACCATACAAATCAATATACCATGATTTGTATGGTCAAATCTTAATCATACACAAACCAGTTGACAATTCGATTAAAGTGAACAAGATCACTACAGCATTGCCATAATCTTTTTTTAAGCTTGATTAATTATTTCAGGTGTTATATATAATTTATCATTTTTTTATCTGTTAATAAGAAAAATATTTATATAGGTGTGTGTGTGTGTGTGGGTGAGGAAGCAAAACTTATGACCCACCTGCAAATGATCAGCTGCTCCTCTTATTGATTTAATCTCTGACTTTATTTATGGTTGTTTTTATAATGATTATATAAACTACACAAAACTTTGCCATATGAAAGTTATTGTTAAGCAAATATTGTCTTGTTTGATAGTGTTATTCCCCTTAGACAGAAGAGTGCTTATCAACTCACGGTAAGGCATCACTGGTTATGTTTTGGGTTGAGGGAAGCCATATTGGTTTTAAGAGATCGAGAAAACACATGTGTCATTGACCATGGTCATTGTAAATGTATGAATAAATTAGATCTGTGTGAGTACGTCTTTTTTTGCATTTTAAATCTGTTGATGTTTGTCATAATAAACCTTACAGTTATGAATTATTCTCATAGTAATATTCAAGTTACAATGACAAAAGTTCAATTCTTTTTTTTTCCTTTGCTAGGAAACTAAGAAACTATTCAAAACTACCATTTATGTAGGAAGGAATCCAACCATTTTAAAATGTGAACTTTTTTTAATTCTTTATTCAAAACCAATCATTTGCACCTATTGAGTTTTACTGGTTTTAGAAAGACCTTGCTTTACTGAGTAAAAACTCTTTGGCAAAGTATTATTCACATTGCTAATTCCCATGACATTCCCAAATAACAGAACATTTCACACTGAAATGAATCCTAATAAAATAATGAAGTGTTTATTTGTACTCAAGGGATAGGCTTATCATGGAAAGGAGTTCATTGGTTAAGTAAACATATAAAATATATCTTCATACCTCATTGAGCATATAAGTTTTGTTATTGTTATTGCAGCTGGAGAACAATTACTTACCTTATTGTTAGGTTCATAGCCATTAACAGAGTATGGGTACATGAGGTATTTGCCTTTTGACATCAGTGAGGATGGGGAACAATCTCCTGAAGATGGATCATGCTCACTGCCCCAGTTGTGGCCTACCAAAAAAAAACAAAGTTTTGATTACAATTAATGATATTATCAGAATGGAAGAAGCTCATTATCCCAATGAAAGATAAGAGTTTTCAGCAGAAAACATTTTTATCTTTCAGGAGTTGATGAAAAATATCCTCTCAAAGCTGACTTGACTAAGGTCAAAGAAAGTGCATTTCCTCTTTAGGAAAAGCAAAACCTATCTAGCTAACTGTTTATAAAGAAGCTCACACTTATTCCATTTGAAGGATGGACTTCATTTTGAGATTTTTCCATGTAAAAATAAATGGGATCACTTGTGGTTCATGGTGACTCACCAAACACACGAATGGGAATGAGTAGAATTTTAAAAGATTCCATGTTGTAGTAATTTAGGGATAAAGCAAAAAGTAATTTATATATTTAGTAATACAGAAAAAAGGAAATAGTATTCATAGGTTAACAAGGTGCCACCAAAAACTTCAGGGAATTTGACCGTGAAATCTTTTTTTTAATTAAAAATTACACTTTGTTTACATTGCTTCCTTCAAAATAGTCTTCTTGGTCATGTATACAGAGATTCCAGGGTTTGTTTTTCCAAGATTCCATGCATAAGTCCATACTACATTCAATTCATATGTACTATTCAAATTTCAAAACATTTTGGGTAGCACCTTGAATATACTTATGTATTTTTAATCTTAATTTTCAAGCACCACACAAAAGAAAATATTCCCTTTCTTTTGCATTGTTACTATTCTCTGCTGGGCGTTATTATCTTAATCCTTTTATTGGCTTAGCAGTGAAAAAAGTGACATAATGTTATTGGGATGAAGCAAAAAGCTTGCAGGATGTTGACGTTTTAGCAATCAGGATGTTGAACATGGTCTAAACAGCCGTAACATGTACATCCATCAGAAGGCATACATCAATCCAATACACAAGGCAAAACTACGTTCATTAGAATTTTATGAATTTTAAAATTTGAAGGTTTTTAAAATTTTGTAGAATTTTAATATTTTATAACGTCTAGAACACTGAAACTGAAAGTATTTTTCATTTTCATAGTTTATTGGTTATAATGTTGTCTATATTTAAAAATCTGTGTATAATCAAGCCTTCCCAAAAGTTTGATCTTGGGTTGTATATATTTTCATTGAATGTCATGTAATTCTATCCCAAAAGAATCACAGATATGTGGATAGTAAGGAAACTTGTAGCAAATAAGTTAGGTTTTTTAGACTGAGTGTAGTGAGAGGTGATTCTGCAATATTGTTCATAGAGAAAATTGTCACACAGGAATACTAAAAGTGTTATGTACATGAGTATAGAGGTAAGAAAGAGACCATAAATAGATCTGTAAATTGTAAGGTAAACTGTGACAGTAGCATCAGTATATTCTGGGTATGAAATAGAAAAGTTATATACACAGTATGTTAATAGCTGTGATGATGGACTATAAACAATATGGTTAGATACAGTTGAAATGATTGACTATAAATCATTATGTTTTGTGGTAAAATTCACTTTCAGCTGAACAACTTATTGGAAAGAATACTGATAATATTTGGGATAAACAGAACTACCAGAGAATTCTTTATGCTTTTATCTCTACATAAATCATTTCTTTCCTTCATATGTATTCTCATGGCAACTATTAGTGTAGACCTCAGTTTTACTTATGCATCTCATATTTCAGTCTGAATGCTACCCCTCCAAAAATGAGTGAACAAAACCATTGGTTTACCTTTAAATATGAGCAAAGTGGATTAAAACAACTTAGTGAGTTCCCACCCAAAAGAAAATTAAAAACAGCATTACCAACTGGGATAAAGGCAAGTAATACATTTTTACATACATAGAGAATAATCCAAAAAGTGAAGGATTTACTAATGTAATTGCATTTCTTTGCAGATTCAATGTAAATAGTGATGTAATTCATTATTATAGGAAGATTTGCACCCTTAACAACAATGGTGTCTACCCCAAAAGATTAGACTAATTTTCAAGTACAATTTCAAATTAGGACTTGATGCTGCTCCAGCTGCTGATAATATGAACGAAGCATTTGAAGTGAACACTACTACAGTGCAAACTGTTCAGTGTTGGTTCAATAGGTTTAGGTCTGGAAATATGAATATCAATAATAAACCTCAAGGAAGGCCCAAACCTGTTCTTAATGAAGAATTATCAATACCAGTGGCCAACAACACATACACAACAGTTTGAGCACTTTCTGGTGACTAGGACTTCAACAGTGACCATATCATGTCATCACACAGCAATAGGAAAGGCTAACAAGTTGGAAAAAAGGGTCCCACATGTCTAAGCTCTGAGAATTGTGATATAAAGTCTTGCAGCATCCTCCATATTCACCTCACATTTCTACTACAGATTATCATCTTTTCAAACATTTTTAACTTCATATCCATACTAAAATGGTCAATAATAGTGAAACCATAATTCCTGCTTTTGCTGAATTTGTGACCACTAAACCTAAAGAATTTTATAGAGATGGTATTATATCATTAGAGAATTGTTGGAAAAAGGTTATTACTTTAGATGGGTCATATTTTGATTAAATATTTATTGTTTTTTGTAGTTTATATCAACCATCATCCTACTATTCAAAAAACGACATTTGATAAGTAACAACCTAATATTTTCTGAACAGTAGATACAAGTCTTCTCTGGAGCCTCCTTAACATTTTACAAGATGCTCAAAAGGCTTGGTCAAGCATTGCACCTTCTGCCCTTTAGGCAACAGTATGCCACTCAAAACAGCACCTTCCACTTGGTCAGTTTCTCATCACTCAATACATCTCGATGTCACCCTATTTCAGCAAGTCAAGATATGCCAATAAATAAGCGTTGACATGACGATAATCAAACTTGGCGGTTATAAAGGATTTTTGCCGATTGATGGATCTTACCAGAGATATCCTAGCAACTCATCAACTGGTCACAGGAATCTGTTGTCACTCAAACTCACAACACACTAAAAGATCTCATTTAACAAACAAACATTTTGGGAACAATAAATTTCTGGATAAACTTACCAGACAGATCCAGTAAAACAATTGCTAAAAATCTTTCCGTACTACTTTTTGTAAGAACTATTATGAATACACAATGTACACCACTGTCAAATCTAATGAAACTCTTGTTGTACGGACTTTGATGACACAAATACCATTTTGATCTTTGAAGTATATTTTGTATATATAAACTTACTGTTTATGTTACTAAAAGAAGTATTGTCTATTCCATTTCCTGTTCCTAAATATGATACTTTACAAATTATGCTTTCCTCTTCTATTCGTCCTTGCCACTATGTGAAAGGGGAAGGCTAATCTGAAGATATCAAAGATTCCTCACGGACACTTTTAGTCAAACCAACTTTGTAGGAAGTGTGATGCTATTGATTATTCTTAGTAGTTATATTATCCAATTCATCTACATATGTACATGGTGAACAATAGAATTCAATTTTAGTACGAATATGCTTAGGAGTTTTAAGTGAGTCGGATAATATTTAGATTTTAAAAAGCATAAGCAATGGTCGTCTACATTAGATGATTTTCTATTTTAAAACCAATCCACCATTAATCATACAATTAGAAACCGTCAACTAAAACTGTCACCAAAACTGTCAACATAGGTTTCTATCAGTCTTCAAGTTGGTCTGGCTGGCTGACTATGTATGTATGTATCACACGTACATGCTGCACAATGGAGTTAGAGGGATGAAAATGTCAACATTTACTCCATGTTATGTCTAGAAAAAAAGTTTTTTTGTTGTAAATTCACCCTCTAAATAGGTTTTATGGTGGGTAATCCAAGTTGCAATGTAAGTTTATGCTAAATTGATCACTAGTGTGTGTCCACATGTTTTTTGAAAATTCAGACTTTTTTAATGATCACTGCCCAACAAAATGCGAGAGAAGTAACTTATTCATTGATCACCCTTTTTTTTCCAATTTTTTAATTGATCACCCCGAATACAGCATGCCGCCAAAAGACGTTTGTAACGTGATGGTTTCTATTGAGTGACTAACCAGATTTTAATTTATCCATTATCAATGCTTGCAAGCATGAATTTAAAAATGATACAATAAAAACAGATGAAACAATTTGACTTAAAAATGAACAAAAATATTTACTCAGAGTAAAAAATGGTTAGAAAGAAATTTGGACAGAAGGAAGAACTTGGAAACTGAAAGGAAAAAATCAGCAGGAATTTATAATTAAATACTTCTATTATTTTTTATTTAGTTCTCTTTGAATTCTGCACTGTTTTACGTCATCACGTCTTGTAAAACAATTTCCCCATTTCCCAATTGGTCTGCTGTCCTCTTTGACACAGTTGAAGCAGACATTGGCTTGAAACAATTTCTAAAGAGTGCCATGAATGAAAAGACAATTTAAATTAAACTTCAAAGGAACTAAAAATATATGTGTACGGAAAGAGATAGAAAATTGAAACTCAAAATATATCCTAATGAATATTTTGCCCTTTGTAGTCATTTTTACTCACATTAATATAAATGGAATGTGTTTTAATCTTCCAGTTTTCATTTCATATAAAATTTAATGTAAACATCAGAGGAAACATTTACCAGCCGGCCCTGTTGGCTGGGGCCTAGAATGCCCCAACTGCATCCCCTGCAGAGGGGTAGGACCCCCCCTCCCCAACCAAGGAGTTTTGTCGCAAAGACTCTATTTTTTTTAAAAATAACCTTTCACCAAAGACTCAAGACTTTTTAAAAAATTTTAAACTGATTTTGTCATTAAATGACCCATCAAGGGTTGATATGCCGCTAAACAAATCAATCAATCATTTATCAGCTCTTAGAAGTGTTCTGTTTTTTTCTGGTTTTCACTTCATATAAAATTTAATGTAAACATCAGAGGAAACATTTAGTTGGCTGGGGCCTAGAATGCCCCAACTGCACCCCCTGCAGAGGGGTAGCACCCCCTGCAGAGGGGTAGCACCCCCCTCCCCAACCATCAAAGTCTCAAGACACTAATTAAAAAAGCAAAAAATAACCTTTCATCATGTCGCAAGACTCTATTTAAAAAAAAATAACCTTTCACCAAATTCTCAAGACTCTATTTTTTAAAGATTTTAAACTGATTTCGGCATTAAATGACCCATCAAGGGTTGATATGCCGCTAAACAAATCAATCAATCATTTATCAGCTCTTAGAAGTTTTCATACAACACCTGAAATAGACACTCAAATTTCAGATAAATAACTGACATTTATTTACATTATTTTTTTTATAGTAAATAGATTGATAAAATAGATTATAATCATATATTTATTAATGTGAATTATAACTTTAAACAAATATAAATAAAAGATACCTATATGATATACACTTTGACTAGAACAGATAGATCATATTTATGATGAAACGTCATTGAAAAAATCTTTTTATTTCTTATGATTTTTTTTCTTTTTTCTTATTTAATGCATGGATCTTTTTTCTTCAATTTCTTACTTGGAATTAAATGAATATTCTGACATTTGTGATATTAAGAGATTTGGGAAACTAATGTGAAAAGAGAAATATTTTGATTAACCCTAAAAATTTAGAAATGGAATATAATTTAAACAAAATTACACATTTCTACTATAAATGGTTATGGCTGGGTGAAGTCTGT
>VCCN01001303.1:2736891-2755375 GCA_006491835.1 Architeuthis dux
CGACTATGGACATATTGATCCACTTTTGTATATATATACTGTTAAGTAAGTATCGGGAGTTATTCCCCTTAGGCAGAGGAGTTCTAATTCACTTCTGCTATTTTAGTTCTGGTGAAAAGCAGCCATTTTATTATTGTTATTAATAGAATAGAGAGCTCGGAAGGACACATGTGTGTGGTTGACCGCAGTCATTATTTGAATAAAGGACCTGTAAGTAAATCTTCTGTTTGCATTTTTAATCTGCTAATATCTATCATTAAACCAAACTTACATTTTTAGTAAATTATAATTAAAATACATTTTGTGTACTTGATCTGGAAAAGTTATTTTAAAGGGCAAAGAATATGTTGGGACTGCAGGAAATAAAAAGCAAAAGCAAGTCCCCTACAATACATATACCTTACATGAGAGGAATAGCTGAAAGAATACAAAGGATTTGCTTTCAGCACAACATCTGGTCACACACATTTCAAAACTTTCTAACCCCAGTGATCCTGCTTCTCGACACAAAGCTTACAAATAATTCTATTTACATTATCCACTGTAAATGTGCAAAGATCTATGGACTGGTCCCCACTCAAAGTTATGCTTGAGGAGTACAGAAAAGCCATAATCAAGGGCGAGATAGAAAAATCTGGAATGGCTGACCAGATCTGGAAGGAGAAAGGCGATCACTTTCCTCTCTGGGAGGAAGTCCAGATTATTGACAGAGAAAGCTGATGGAATCAGAAAAAAATCAAAGAGGCAGCACATATAAACATGTCATCTGAATGTATTAGTCAGACAAGTGCGGAGTTCAACCTGATGTGGCTTCCACTACTCAACAGGGACAAAGTATAGAAATCCATATGTGACAAGGCAAGGATAAAAAAACCACTTGAATCCTATGTTATAAGTGTTGCCTCGACTGGAGTAAAAACTGTTGTTTACTACATCACATTCAGATATTAAACCTGAAGAAGGTCATGGAATTGATCAGCCGAAATGTTGTGTTAAGAACACAAACAACAAGAAGGCGTTCAATCATCCAAAGAACTATTTAAATGTTAATGACACTTACCAAAACTATAGAAAATATCTAAGAATTTAAATGGTTCTTCGGACAATTGAACTCCTTCTTGTTGTTTGTGTTGTAAACACAATGTTTTGGCTAATCCATTCTTTGGCCTTCTTCAGGTGTAAAATCCGAATGTGACGGGGTAAACAGAAGTTTTTATTTTTAATAAAAAGAAGAACCATTTGAATGTTAATGACATTTCTCAAAACTATAGAAAATGTCTAAATGTATTGTTAATTTAAATGCAGAGTAATTTCCCTCTAAATTCTGCTTCTTCTCTTCCTGTTTTCTATTACATTCTTCGTTATCTTCTCTTCTTCATGTAACTTTAATCTCTCTTTATCTATCTCATTTGTATCCTATCTCTTTTTACTGTAAAATCTAATAACTTAGGTCCTATATGACCATAAAATAAATTTTAATTACACTATTCAAATGTCTGTATGATTTGTGCCCTTATGAACTCTGTGCTCTTATTAACATTCGATATTTAGATGATTTAGAACTTGTCTTTATGAATATGACTCATGAGCACAGAAGTTTCAGCTATATAGCACCCATGACTTTGGAATCAATTACCCTATGATTTCCGGAACATACGTACATTAGCAAGCTTTAAATCAAAAATAAAAACTTTCTTGTTTCAAGACTTTCATGATTATATGAACTCAATAAATAAATACACTTTGTAACTGTAGCTCCTGCCATGTGGTTTGTGAAAACCTTTATTGACAAGTTGCACTTTCTTCTTACTCTTCTTTAATAGGCCTTATATTTTTACTGCAATTGATTGCACATGTTTTCAAGTGCTTTTGTCTAGTGGGGACTTAAGTATTGAGGTTCTTCTTCATCGCCTTATGTCTCTTTTCTCATTCATTTTATTCTATGTCATTTTCTCTTCATCTCTTTTTTTGCTTTTTTTTGCTTTTCACTCGCACCATCTTTCTTTTTTTACCTTCTCTTTGTCCCCATTACTTTTCCCTTTTCTTTCCAACTTTCGGTTCTTCTCTTTTACATTTTTGGACTTTTCATCCCCTTTTACATTTTATTCTGCTTTTAATCACCCCTGCCCACAACACTAGTTTATTGCTGGGTTTAGGTTATTCATGTGTTCTGACATTTATATTTTTTTTCTTAAAATGGTTCTTCGGATGATTGAACTCCTTCTTGTCTTGTCCTTAATGACCCTTCTCAAAACTATAGAAAAAGTTATTTTTGTTTTTTGAAAATTTCTTCCCAAAATAGGTTTTTAGTGGGAGTTCAATTTACAATGTAAGTTTATGCCAAAGTGATCCCTTAGTTTGTGTCCATCAGCATTCTCACTTGTTTTTTTTTTTAAATTTGGACATTTTAGTGCCCAACAAAAGGTGAGAGAAATAACTTATTCATTGATCACCCCTTTTTCCAATTTTTTAATTGATCATCCCCAACACAGCATATATGGTTGACAGTGATTCATAATTTCCCTTGGAATACTAGTTCTTCCTTTTACTTTCCCCCCTTTTCTCACACCTATTATTCTTTATTCTTCTTCTCTATATCCTTAACCATACACATTTTCCTTGTGTGCCTTCTTGTCTGATGGCTTCTATTCAATTACATAACTTTTTATATTCCCTTTACTTTTCTTCAATCCACCCAATATGTTTCCCTGGCTTTTTTGCCCATTAATAGAAGTGGATAATATTCACTTTCTGCCAGAACCAATACCTGTTCTGCACCTGTTGGTTTCAGGAGAATGGAAGTATCGGCATCCGAATGTTCTCGCTTCATTCAAGAAAAGAATAAAGGGAAGAATTAAGGCGTCAAGGGGAAATATCAAACAGGCAGCCATTGATTCCAAGGTAAAGCCTGCTGCTGGCTTTTCAACTCACACCTTTAGCTCCCTTTTATAATTCTATCTATATTCTCACACTTCTCTCATTATTTAATACCTTCCTCTCTTATACTAAGTGTATTTTCTCTGCTCCTTTCTTTGTTATTTCTATTAGAAAATAAACAGGGAATCGAGATATCACAGAAACCATAAGAAAACTCAAATGGCAATGGGCTGGTCATGTTGCAAAAATGTCAGACAACAGCTGGAGATCACAACTCACAATGTGGATCCATGTAGATCAATTGTGGCCAGCAAAAAGAGATGGTGCGCCGAACTAAACAAGTTCAGAAGTATTGGTTCTGCGATGCCCACTATCGAAAGGTCTGGTGAATCTTGGGGAAGATCTATGTCTAACAACAGACGGTAAAAGGCTGCTGATGATGTCTGTCTACTCAGCGTCTAATATTCATATTGCAATATATTTGAAAAATAATGACATTTTAAATTAAATAATTTCAGTATTTGTCTTTTATTGCAGTTCTTATCTTGTACCTCTTTATTAATCACCACTAGCCACAATACTGGTTTAAATACTGTTGCTGGGTTTAGGTTATTCATGTATTCCGACATTCATATGTATCTATCTATGTATCCATCTATGTATCCGGACTTTGCCAAGCCTTAACCATTCATAGTAGAAACTTGAAATTTTCCACACACACTCTCCTCAATGAGCAGGGGAAATATTTTTTTTGCTTTTTGAAAATTCCCCCCCCAAAATAGGTTTCTACATTGTTTACATTGTAAATTGAACCAATTTACAATGTAAGTTTATGCCAAATTGATCCCTTAGTTTGTGTCCAGCAGCATTCTCACCTGTTTTTTAAAAATTTAGACTATTTAGTGATCACTGCACAACACCACTCTTTAATTTACAAGGTAAAAAGAAGCACATATAGGTGGCAGTGATTCATAATTTCCCTTGGAATGCTAGTTTATATTAAATACAGAATGTTTAATTTTTTTATTCTCCTTCACTTTGTTTCTTCATTCAGTTTTATGCTGAATTTATTCATTTCAGTTCAAGTTTCCTGTTTTTTTAAAACTTTTTGTTTATTTCTACTATCCACTTGGTAATAGCTCAGATGAGTTTATTTTTTTTAAGAAAGATAAATAGATTTTTCCCTTTCTGATTTATTACCTAAGATTACATATAATCTATGATTGTATCATTCAAAATTTATCTTATTTTTTATTCTTGGCTTAGTAGCAACGTACTGATATCTTGTTACGTTTGAATGATGGCATATTTATCTTTGACAGATTCTCGAGGGTTTTTGGAGACTCCCATTTTATTGTAAATTGTTAATTTTTTTTCATTTGCAATATTGTAAAGATTATGAATACATAAGAGAAAAATGTTGGTATTTATCTTATTTTCATCAATATTTTGACTGATATTTAATCTTCATAAAAAATAATGGACATATTTCAGTCAGGATATTGAAAATGGCCTAAACAGCTGTAACATGTACATCAGAAGAAATACACCAATACACAAGGCAGAACTACTTTCATAAAAATGTTAATGTTACAATTTTAAGTTTTTTTATTAAATTTTGAAGTTTTAGAATTTTAATATTTTATATGTCCAGAACACTGAAATTGAAAATGTTAAGTAAGTATCTTGAGTTATTCCCCTTAGGCACGAGAGCACTTATCCACTTCTGGTAAGGGGGCACTGTTTTACGTTCTGGTGAACGAGCAGCCATTTTGTTATTGTGATTAGTAGATCAGAGAGCTTGAGAAGATGTGTGTGAATCATTGACCGCAGTCATTGTATGAATAAAGGATCTGTGAGTACATCTTCTGTTTGCATTTTTTAATCTGTTAATATCTGTTATTATACCAACCTTACAGAAAATATTTTTCATTTTCATAGTTTATTATGCGTGGACATATTTGAATTTCTCTGAGATGATGTTTTAGAAAGAAAATATATATGTGTGTGTGTGTGTGTTTGTGCATGTGAGTGCCTGTATGTATATATACTGGAGGCCACAATGCATTTGGTAAAAATATCTATCCATGTTTCTGTGGAGTTTGAGCAGTTTCTTCACGTTCTCTTACTTACTTTAAGATTTGACAGTTCACTACTTCAAAGCTGTTAATAGTGTAAATAAATGTTTATGTCATACCAATTTCCTCTGAGATTTTATTAATAAGTGACTGAAGAGTCCATTGTTTCAAATGGCGTGTAGGAGATATTCTTATCAGGAAAATTGTAACCTTTAACTGGAAAAGTCTATTGTTATGGGTAGAGAAACAGAAAAAGTCACATTGTTTAAAGATAGATCCCTTCTTTTTTTCATAGTTCAACATCTTTTTCTCTCTTCCATACATTTGCTTCTGAAATTTCTCCTGGTCTCTTACACTTTTTTTTCTTTTTTTTCTCTCTCTCTCTCTCTCTCTCTTAATATTTCATTTCTCTAACCCTTTCTCTCAATTCCTTACTTCCCTCCAACTTATCCCCAAGCATTTTCCTTCTTTTTATTCCCCCATCCTATCTTTATCTGCATTAGATTCTCTTTCTCATCTACCTTTTTCCCATTCCTTCTCTTTTACTGTAGAATCTACTAATTTATTTAAATCCTATAAAAACATTGCTGTCTTTCTCTTCTCTTATCAAGTCATTCTCTGCCATTTTTCTTTCTTCATCTTTTTTTCATCTCCTTCTCTTCTTCTCATTTACTCTTCCTATTTACTTCCTCCCTCATAACTTCTAATCTCCCCCCCATTCCCCCAAACTTCTCTCACACCCAAATTATCTCCTTATTTTTTTTATTTCTTTCACAATTCCCCTTATTTAACCAATCCCTATTATTTATCTTAACTCTCAACTCCTGTTTTCCTTCCAACTCTGTCCCCAAATTATATGACTTTCATTTGGTTACTTCTCCCTTATCTCTAAAGACCATCATTTTCCATCACAAAATTGCTAATAACATATCTAAGGATTGCAAAAGCAGACATGGTCCAATTCCTGGATGGCAACCTCTCATTACAGTTATCACACTCATATACTTATAAAATCTACAAAACCCATGAAATACTGTTAACCTTATGTACATGTAAAATCTTGAATATCCATTGAAGGTAAACATATAATTTGTTCTACATTTTAGAACTGTTTCTGCACCTTTTCATCGCATTGGCTTGGTTAACAAAATATCATTAGAGAATATCTCTTCCGTGTGAATGGTTTCAAGACAATAATTCTCAAACAAAGCATCATATTGCAGCCTGATGTTGCCACAAGACAACAATACATGGTCTAATAAACTTTTACTGCTGTTGTACATTACAGGGAATGCAATTTACCAATTGGGGTAAACTTAGCATTAGTGATCAAGCATGCCACACTTAATGCATTCTCTAAGTTGATTTCAGTAATCAGGAATTAAGTGATTTGGGTTAAGTATGTCTTTGCTTGCACTTTATGGGAGCAAATTGCTTTAACAACCAGAGTTACCTCTACCTTCCTTTCAGTCTGTGTTTTCTGTACACCACTTAATGCCAGTCATTACAAACTCTCATGGGTGAAAGTCACAAATTGAATATCTGGGCATAGGAGATCCTTCTCTCAGTTCCTCTCCTTTGCACCTAAAAATATATTCTCTGATGTATGTGCTTGAGACTGAGGTACTACAAGCATTTAGCTAGTGTACACAAAATAAAGAAGAACTTTTGTTGAATTGCTCATCCTGTGGGAATATGGTTAAAAACTCATTATATCTCACTGTCTTGGGAACAGAGGAACTCTGATCTCAAGGAAGATATAAAGTACTGTTGTATCTTCTGAATGTGTGAAACTACTTTTAACCCAAATCTTGTTCTTGTACTAACAAATTAGGTGATGCGGATTGTAATGAATATCAGGTAGGACACACCTGAAACTCTGTATATGTAAAAAGCTTGATATTTATGCACAGAGGAGTACAAGTGCATAATCTCTTGTAAAATATTTTCAAAATTTGCCTGAATAAAATGTGAATTAAGATGCCCAAAATTTGCCTGAATAAAATGTTAATTAAGATTCCCAGAATTTGCCTGAATAAAATATGGATTAAGATGCTCCAAACTTTGCCTGAAATAATGTGGATTAAGATGCCTCAAAATTGTAGATAACTGTAAAATTACTGGCACAAAACGATGCTCATATAAAAGTGGTACTTGTGAGAGTGAATCAATATATATATGAAATCACTTGAGTATGAGTAGACAGTTAAAAATTGTGAATATATTGTTTGTAAGGATTCATGTCAGGCACACTTCTGCACTTGGACTCTGTAACAGACTTTCTGTCTCCATTTAAAAAAGCAGTCATCAAATCTAATCAAATCATTGCTAGATAAGCACACTTTGTTCCCCTGTTGTCATATCAGGTAGCCACTGCATTTTAGAACAGAGTGGAAAAAGGACTCCTTTTGAAAAACTACTGCACAGATCATAAGGATAATGAAAAGTCTCTCCAGAGTAGAGTAGAGTTACACAAGCATAAAAAGAACTTTCGAGAATGCAGATATTTTCTTTTTAAAAAAGGATGAATATAAACCAAAATTAGTCACTCAGTAGAAACCATCATGTTACCAACATCTTTTTGCAGCATGAAAGGGGTGATCAATGAATAAGTTACTTCTCTGATCTTTTGTTGGATTACTAAAAAGTCCCAATTTTCAAAAAGCAAGCACGCACAAACTAGGGATCAATTTAGCACAAACCTACATTGTAAATTGAACCCCCCACTAAAAACCTATTTAGGGGGGAATTTAAAAAAAACAAAAAACATTTTCTAGATATAATAAGGAGTAAATGTTGAAATTTTCAGCCCTCTAGCACCATTGGCGTGGCGTGTACCCGTGATACATACATAGCCAATCAGCCAGTCAGCCGGACCGACTTGAAACTGAATATGCCTATTCTTACTGGTTTGGTTGACGGTTTCTAATACTTTCAATGAGGCCAAGAATTGTTGTAACTTACTTGAGCATACATACATAGATAAATCAATACATCTGCAGCCTAATGATAGAAAAGGCATTTATTTCACACAACAAATACTTATTTTTGAACATAATCTCCTTCCTTGTCAATGCATTTAATTCAATGGTGAATATTAATTGCATAGATTGTACAATATACAGTGAAAATGTATGTATAAGGCAACAGATATTTTGATCCACCCTCTTATAAAATCTACAATATCACAATCAACCAGTGTTGCCACTGCTGGGTTTTTCCACCCAGATCTGGGTTTTTCAATGCCACTGGGTTTTTATTTTGATAATTCCATAAAATCTGGGTTTTTATCTGTGTCTGGGCAAATCTACCTAAAAAAAATGAAAGTAAATGTATTCATTTCGCTGATAGTTGCATTGAGGCACGAGTTTGTTAAACGGGGGTTCTTAAAACTGGATGCATTTCGTTAAGAGGGGATTAATGTAGGTATTTAACCCATTAAT
Source organism: Architeuthis dux (assembly GCA_006491835.1). NCBI lineage: Eukaryota > Metazoa > Mollusca > Cephalopoda > Oegopsida > Architeuthidae > Architeuthis > Architeuthis dux. The sequence goes on from VCCN01001303.1 coordinate 2,745,290, forward strand.
TGCTGAGTGCTGAGTGTTTATACTTTTTACTTACCATACACACCAGATTTAAGGGAAACAACTCTTTAATATAAATCTATTCAAAATAATTTGACCAGACATAAAAATAAATGTTTGTTTTAAAATAAAATGTCAAATATTTTTCCTATCAAAACGTAGGAATTTAATGTAATGTTTTTATACACAGAAGAAATGTGAAGAGTATGTAGGTAAAAGATATAGAAATTAAGAAATATCCTTTTTTTAAAAATGTTTTTGCTTGTGAATTTTTAAAAATTTGTCGAATGAAAAAAAACATTCATAACAAGGGAAGAGAATTCATGAAATAAATAAATTTATAACAATTGGGGGGAGAATTCATGAAATAAATAAATGTATAACAATTGGGGGGAGAATTCATGTGCTTACTTTTGGTATTGGCAGTACCATGTTTCTGTGACATAAGCAACATCCCAAAGTGGACCACAGAATTGAAGTAGCACTGTGTATATTGCAGTTAAATTAATGAATAGTTTAGTTTTTATTACATTATACATGCTTAAATTGTTTACTTGGTAGTTCTACAATCTAGGTTTTTTATTGTCAGGTGAGTGGCAACACTGCAATCAACATCATTATTTTATTTTTGTGTAAACAAAATTTACATTCCAGAGTCTTATTGTTAAAGTTGTAATAGAAAAATGTTGAATGTTCTTCCAGTATCAAAGTCAGGAATTGATATAATGATAGTCATTCAATACAACTAGTTTCACATGGAAAGACAGTAAACTCATTAACTTATACAATTTTATACACAAATAAGAAAAGCAGCCTGGGAGTTCAGTAAGTGAGTAACTCATGCTTATAATTCAATCATAAAATTTGGTGTGTTTGACTAAATGAAAAACTGACAATTGGATAATAACATTTTCCTCTCCAAGTCAACATTTATTGTCCATTCTGATTTGTTAGTCAAGTTAGTCATGTCCACTTAAAGCAATTCTACTATAACCAAATTTTGAAACCAAATAACATTATCACTATGAAGATGAAGATATTGCTCAAATATTTGAATACTAAATATTATTTTTCACTACTTTTGTATGAATTTATAACCCTGGATTTTCCTGAACCCTAGTTATTTTTCCTTTGTTTAATTGAAAGAAAGATTTTGAGAGTTTTACTTAATCTGAATGAGTCACAAAATATATCCTGCAAGAAAAATTGCTTCCCCAATAATCCAGTAGAATTAGTCAAGAAACCAAAAGATTGCTCCACTGGAGATAAACAACTCTATGTCTTCTATAGTTTTGAGAAGGGTCATTAATATTCAAATGGTTCTTCGGACAAATGAACTCCTTCTTGTTATTTGTGTTGTAAATTGAACTCCTTGACGTTTCGGCTGATCCATTCTTCGGCCTTCTTCAGATGTAAAATCCGAGTGTGATGGGTTAAAGAGAAGTTATGTTTAAAGGGGGGTAGCCCTTATAGCGCATGGCCCGAGCTGACCACATCTGGAGAGAGAACAGCAAGCATCTTCCTCTTTGGGAGGATGTCCAGGTTATTGACAGAGAACGATGTTGGAAGCAGAGAAAAATCAAAGAGGCAGCTCACATCAAAATATTGACTAAATGCATTAGCCAGACAAGTGCGGATTTCAACCCGATGTGGCTTCCACTTCTCAACAAATCTAAACCTGACAAGACAAAGACACAGAAACACCCAGGCCATGCAGTATAAGGGCTACCCCCCTTTAAACATAACTTCTCTTTAACCCATCACACTCGGATTTTGAAGAATGGATCAGCCGAAACGTCAAGGAGTTCAATTGTCCAAAGAACCATTTGAACTCTATGTCTCTCAGCCATATGATTGCAAAGACTCTTGATTATTTATGGAGCCACACATTTCCAAGACGGCTGTCATCCACTCTCTTTTGGAGTGGCTTATCACACTGCTGTGTCATTTATGGGAGCCATCAGAACAATAATGGCAGATTCTGGATTGGAAGACATTTGGTGGACCACTTATGCCCCAATACAGTAGGGCATATGTAAACAGGGCATGACTATGCTCGTGCACATATTCTGTCATTTTTCGGCCATAATGAAACACATCTTGTACCATTCACCTAATGAAGAAGCAACTTGACACCATCATGACTATCCTGGAAAAGCATGAGGATGGGAAAATACAGGGTAACAGATCTTACTAAGTATGCTGTAAAAGAAATCAGCTTTGAAAGCAACAACTGAACAAGATGAATTTTTAGGAAGCGAGTCTAACAAGGCCCGCTTTATCAGCATATTGATAGAGTTCCAAGTGGATGAGGCTCATTGTTTTGACAGCATTGAAAGCTGCAGCTCATAATTCTGAACCTGGAGTTGTTGTGGGTAATCATATATATCTTCAGTGTATTCTTGTGGAGAGATGTGAGACTAGCAGTGTCTACATTCTGCTGGACACTGCTGAACACTCAGAAATTTATAATGTCAGGGATGCTCAAAAAAATGTTACAGCTGCTCAACGCAAGTTTCTTTACGTTCTCCATTGTCTCACGGATTGCGATACTTGCTCAGCTTCCTTTAATAAATAGGAAAAATAACTGCCTTGAACTTTCTTAAGAAGATGAAATTGCATAAGCTTCATGAACTTCAGGTATTTTATAAGGAGAATTCTAGCCTCTCTCAAATACAGACTTTGGGTGAGCGGTTTCTTGTTAAGTTATATGGATGTCCTGCCACTTCAACACTTCAATGTTTCTTGAGGTACCACCAGCATATCACCAAATTAAGTCTGACATCGACATTTAAGCTCTTTCTCCAACATATGAAGCAAGATCTATCATACAGTCCAGTAGTGCCTTGGTATGGAGCTAGATCCCACACAATGGGCTCTGGAGAGAATGGAGAATTACCTGCGTCCTGTCATGACAACGAAGCCCCCCTTGCACCTGATATACTGCTAAATATGATCTCATGTGGGTGTAAGACCAGATGTGGGGTAAGCTGTGGCTGCAGAAAGATTGGTATAAAATGCGGTACCATGTGTAGTTTTTGCTTAGGACAAACCTGCACCAACATACCAAGGAAATTGGATGCCAGCGAGCAAACTGAAGAGTCTGGTGAAAGTTCCACAGCTGATGAGGGTGATGTTAATGAGCAAGAGAAAGACCTTGACCATGCAAATGTTATCGCGGAGGATAACGAAGAAGATTTATTTTTACTTGTAAATTGAAAATTAGGCAATAAAAAAATATATAAAAATAAAAACACTTTTAAAAAATCTAAAAAAAATGCTTAAAGAAAAGAAAGAAATGCAATAAATCAACTGAAATCTAGCCGTTGTATGTTGCTTTGTGCTTTGAAAAAATGTCCACACATTTCAACATTCATTGCCTGTCAGTAGCCAGAAAAATAGAGGTGGCTGTTGTATCCCAATTTAATTTTGGGAAAATTCCCCAAATTTTCAAAACATAATATCAGGCATGAATTTTCCACCCCAAAACTAGTGAATAAACAGGAAACCTTGATTTATATAAACTGGAAGGGGGTGTCGGAACGATTTTAAACTGCAACTCGGGTCCCCAAAAAAGCTTTTTGAAGAGTATTTTACCTACTGCAATTTCTACTATACATTATACAACCACTGGGGGCCCGCAACCCCGCCAGGTTTGGAATCACAGCATTAAATGTTGGAAGGGGGCCTCTCAAGAGGCCTAGTAACCTGGCCCCCCAAAATCTCCTGTTACACCCCCATATATAGGGTCTGTATCTTGTCTTAGACATGCATATCTCTTCTGCATACTGAACTTGATCCCCTATTATCACCACTATTAGGCTAATCAAGTTTGGTCGTTTTTCTCAAAAAACAATTCTCAGATTTTGGAGAACTTTTGATATTTTTTATACCATTTTTTGCTCTAACCTATAAACCGAATTCCTACTTTGAACATAATTCTATTATTTTTGTTTTTTTGCTTTCTGCAATCTCAAATGCCAATAATACAGTTACAGCTCAAAATAAGATGTATTTGTAATATGCTGCATGGTAAAGATAGCCCCCCAAATTATGGCCTTAATGCAGTTACATGTGGGGTATGAATCATAAAAGAAAATAAGAGTTCTTGGATAAGGATATATTTTCTCTTGTCCATACAGAAATGAAATAGAAAGATATATTTTATGCAGAATGGAAAAAAATATAACAGAAAAAAATAAACATATTTCTTCTTTTTTTCTAATAGAAAAGATGAAATAAAGTAAATTTTGTTTCTGTCAGGCAAAAGGAAGTCAAAATTAAGTCAAAAGCAATTTTTATGAAAAGAAAAACAAAGTTTCAATAAAAAATATAGAAAGTAAAAAGTGGTTGTTGAGTAATACGATAGAAAGAGAAAGAAAATGAGGAAGATTTCTTGAATTTCCCACAACGAAACAATTTATTATTTGATAGGAACAAAGGTGGATAAATGTAAATAGCCCTTTTTGTCTCTGGGGATCTTCTCGTGGTTGTATATTTGCAACTGACCTATCATATTTATGCTTTATTTAGATGCCTGGTAATTTTAACAGTTTCTGTACTTTCAAGAGAAAAACAAAAAAGATTCATATTGTTAAACTTGAGCTTAAAACAAAAATAAACAAGATTTAAAAGAAATAAAAATATCTTTATTACTCCATTTTAGATTTAGGCTTTTTTCCTATTTGCAAATATCATACCTTTTTTTAAACTCATCTCCAAGTTGTCAACAAGAAAATATTACAAGTTTTCTATTTCCCTTTAAAAAGTGAATTATAGCAGTATGTAGTGGGTAGCAATGATTATAATAGGTACAATACTAGTAAAGGAGAGTTACATTTAAAATAACTGAAGAGATTATAATAACTAGTAAATGCCCAAAATACCTAAAGCTGTGTCAGTATGTCTACACAGTAATTGAAAGATTAACGCAAAGGTATTGTAAGCAGTGTTTGTTACATTATCAGCTACTACATACACAGCAGAACAGCTAGTTTGTGTTCGTGGGTTTGCATCACTGCCTTCCTCTCTTTCTGTTTATTATGTCACAGACAGACAGACTGATGGCTTGCAAATTATATTATAGATAACAATAAGAACATTTAAACAAAAAATCTCAGTGATATATGAAATTAATGTAATATACAATAACAGAAATGATGAAAAGAACATTTTTAATTGTAAAGGAAAGAAAATAAAAGAAATTAGCATTCCAAGGGAAATTATGAATCACTGCCACCCATATATACTGTGTTGAGGATGATCAATTAAAAAGTTGGAAAAAAGGGTGATCAATGAATAAGTTACTTCTCTCGCCTTTTGTTGGGCTGTGATCACTAAAAAAGGCCTGAATTGCACAAACTAGTGACCAATTTAGCATAAACTTACATTACATATTGAACCCCCCTCTAAAAACTATTTTTCCCTACTCATTGAGAGGAGCGTGTGTTCAACATGAATAACCAAACCCAGCAATAAACCATATGTATGCTTATATAATTATCATCAATACTTTATTTTTGTCATCTTCAATAATAATCACTGATTAAAATTAATATTAATGATGATTAATATTGAAGATGACAAAAAGTATTGAAGGTAATTATATAAGCATATAATGGACCAGAAATTGGGGGAAAATTTAATAATGTGTTAATGATTTCAATTCTAAATTATTAATATGAAGCATTGAAAGTGAAAGTGAAAGTAGAGCAGCTTCAGATGAAACATTTTACAAACTAGAAAGCACTCAATAGCTCCGCCAACACTGTATGCTATCTAAAAACTGAATGAAAATAAAATATTAAAAAGCAGAGGAGAGAACGCAATTCTGGCAATATGTACAAATATTGAGTTACTTTCCTTGAAATTGAAATTTAATATTTTTATTTACTGTTCGTTTTTTAACCTTTTTTCGTGCAGAACAATGAAAATATCTCTTTATCAAAAACAAATTGCTGGATCCACTCCAAAATCTAACCAGTTTTTTCTTCGTCCATCGCCCACCCTTCCACAAAAAGTTTTGGAGATATATGGACAGACATGAGCAATAAAATAAATGTATGAAAAATTGAAAAACATCTTTCAATTGGAAACACCTCAGAATTTAACCACTTCTTTCTGAGCCCATTACCCACCTTTCTCCAAAATATCATTGAGAACTTTTGGAGATATTGTGTGTGCAGGCAGACTGACGGAAAGACAGAGGGTAATACATATACCTTTCGAACTTCATTGGCAGAGGTAAAATATTTGCTCAGTTTTCATATAAACTTAACAATTTCACCTCTTCAAAACTGTTCGTGCTGAACTCAAAAGACATTCAGAATTTGAACAATTTTTTTTCTTTGAAAACTTTTGCTTCCAAAAGATAGTAAAATAAATAATTGATAATCTTATTAAAAAGTGAAATATTGAAAACAGTGTATTACATATTTAAACAGATACTAAATAAGTTTGGTCAAATTCAAGACTACTGCATCCTGAAAACCCAACCCTGCATTATATTGTCTATAACTTTGAGAAGAGTCAATAACATTCCATGGGTTGTTCAGACTATTGAAGTCACTCTTTATGTTGCTTTGTTATAATCACAACATTTCAGCCCTTTTCAGGTGTACAATGTATAAGAAAAGAGAAGAGTCTTTTCTTCTGAAATAGGTGGTGAACAGAAAAGAAATGGTGGCTTATTGACTGGCTTAGCTCATTCCCAGCAATGTAAACCACACAAACACACACACACACACAAAGGCATATACTTACAGACACACACACATTTGCACATACACATATACACAGACACTGATGCACAAACACACGCACGCACACACAATACTAATTTAAACATCCATCCAATGGTTTACTGTATATAATAACATGAGGAAAAATGCCAGACCTTGAAAAGATATTTCACAGACATGGTTAAACAACTGAATATAAATTCTATTATTTTCTTATTATACTACTGCAACTACTATCTTTCAAGAGTTGTCTAGACTACCGAACTCATTCCTTGTGTTGCATCTGTTGTTAGCCCACCATTTTGGCCAATCCATTCTACAGGATTTTTCAGGTGTTTTATCCATAAGGAAAGAGACTCATCTCTTTATTTTTTCAGGAAAAAATTGACCAACAGAAAAGAAGTTATGCATTATACATTTGATTGGATACTGATGGTTTTTAAGACACTAAAAAAAAAAAGCATTACTTAGATATTTGTGGCATGTACATCTCAATAGCAGGACTACTTATAATCCTTTTCAGATCTTAGGTAACATTCTACTAAGCTAGTAATATTTTACTAAGTAAAAATATTCATTTTTCTAGGAATACATTGGTAGCTTAAGAATATCAAAGAAGATACTTATGTCACTTATACTGTGAATAATCTCTCCTGAGAAGAGTTTCAAATGCAGCAAATTTAGAAACACTCAACTTTAAACTTTAGGAAGTTGGAAGCAATAGAAGGAAAGCAGAGAGAATTAAAAATATAAAAGGAGGAAAACTTATAAGAAAGCAGGTTAAAAAAAGAGAGTGGATGAAGAAAGTCTCAGAAAATTAAGATTGAAAAACAAATTGAATACATTCTATTCTGAAAGTCATCTTGCATCTATTGGAGAAAGAATAAATACTGTCTATTGAAAATTTCTGATACCTGATTATTGTTATGAGATTATAATAATATAGTTACAAATACAAAGGAAAAACAACTTGTCATTTTTCTTGAGACCTGAAATATTCCTTTTATATTCATAGAAAATGAACTTTATCAAATCAACTGAATGACAGTGGCTTTAAAGAAAGCATTTCTTTCTTTTGTTTCTCGGGTTAAGAGTGACAGTTGATAATTGAAACATTGTGGATTTTAACTCTACTTTTCAACACCTGTTAACTTTGGAAATCTACATTTATAAGACACTTTTAAAAAGGATTTCTGCAACAAATCACTATTTGCATTTAATAAAATTAGGCCAGTATGTTCTTCAGCCTTCCTCAGGTTGCTTGCTAATCCTTGAGTGTTGCCCAGTCCGGGTTTTGCCTGCTATCCAAAAGTAGAATGTTCCTATAAAAAACATTACTGGATAACCTAAATCCAGCTAAAAACAAAATAGTGTAAAACAAAGAAGCAATTACCATTAATTAATATGGGAAAATGTTTGAGCGTTCCCAGACCCCCCAAAATGGTGATGATGCTATGTTAAGTTGCTTGAGGTTGGGGTGGTAGGAGGCAGAGAAGACTGGGGTGTAGGAGAGAGAAGAAGAGGGTGCATGCTGCCTCTATAACAGCTTGCTGCAAAACACACTGAATGGATTTCCTACTTGAAATAGGCTTTTTTTTTATAGCAGTTAATTGCGTCATTAAGCCAGCTGCAGTTTAGTTGGGGTGGGATTAAACTAATAAGAAAATTGGTAGTTAAATTTGATATATCCAATATCAGAATAAAGATTATTTAAAAAAACTATTTATATTCTCGGATGTGACCATCTTTTCACTTAGCCTGTTCCATGTGTTTGCTAATCTTGCAGAGAGGAAATGTTTCTATATTGCAGATAGATGAGATCAGCATTTTCTATCAGGGCATTTCGAGCAATGAACATCAGTATCCACTCTATGTATGTTGTTCCAGATTCTATAGACTTCTAGTAGGTCAGTACATTTTCTTCTGTATTCAAGGGACTCTAGATTAAGTTGTTTTAATCTTTCAGTGTAGGAGATATCTCCCAGCCTCAGAATGGTCTTGGTGGCTCTCCTCTGAACTCTTTCTATGGCATCTGAGTTGCACTTCAGGTAAGGAGACAATATGCAGGAAGCAAACTCCAGACTTGTAAAGTAGGAAGCTCTCCACATCAATGAACAAATTGCATAAAGCAAATATTCAAAAAGCTGTGGATACCTAGAAACTAGCATTCCAAGGGAAATTATGAATCATTGTCACCCATATATGCTGTGTTGAGGGTAATCATTTAAAAAGTTGGAAATGAATAATTTACTTTTCTCACCTTTTGTTGGGCTGTGATCATTAAAAAAGTTCTGAATTTTCAAAAAGTAAGCGGGCACAAACTAGTGACCAATTTAGCAGTAACTTACATTGCATATTGAAACTCCTTCTAAAGACCTATTATGGGGGGAATTTTCAAACTCATTGACAGGAGTGTGTGTGCAAAATTTCAAGTTTCTACTATGAACAGTTAAGGCTGTGCAAAGTCCAGATACATGGATACATATAAATGTCATGTCATGAATAAACTAAACCCAGCAATAAACCAGTGTTATGTGATTAACAGCACAGTGTCAAAATCTTGTGTGTATGAGAAAGCCTTTCAGTAATTTGAACAGAGTTTATGATTTACACTCTGAAAGAACAACACTGCTTAGTTCTCTGCAACTATGTAAAGTAAATCTGGGGTTTTGATAAAACATTCATTCTGGCTTTTACATAGGTGCAAACACTGCTATGAAATATGCAACTATCTGACGCACTAAGCAGCTCTATAAAAATGAATTAATTAACTTAATTCAAGTATATCAAAATCTTTGAAAACTTTCAAGTACAAGAGAATCTAAGAATTGATTATGATGGGAAGTTTAGCTTTAAAATTCGAGTGCTTACTTTAAAAAATGTTTGCATAAATTGCTAGAACATTTTGATATAGAATCACGATCATTGATCCAGTAAAAGGCTGTTATTATTGAGTAAATTGCATATTAAATTTAACAAGAGGTTTTTCTATGCCTACTTTTTAACAAAACATCTTATCTAAAATTCCTATTAGAATTGAATTGAAGACCACAATGAAACACGATCAAACTCACGTTTTTATAATTTTGAGTAAGTAAGATTTTAAATTTCAAAATTTAATAGTTTTTTTAGTGGATAGGTTAGCATAAAAGCTAAATAACCACTGACTCTGATCGTTTTTGCAGTTGTATTGTAAATAACTATACAGTTTAACTACAGTCAAACCTAGTAGGGGTAGTAACTGAACAAATACAAAAGAATCGAGTTTGATCATTTTCCCAGTGTGGTCTTCATTACTTTTCATGACTTGCGAAATAAAATGACGTATAACGATAGGTTGGAAAGCATT
>VCCN01001303.1:2813321-2824685 GCA_006491835.1 Architeuthis dux
CTACAATTATCTAGTAGTAAGAACACCATGACATTTGGCATTCAAAACATGGCAAGGCATTATAGCTAATGTCAAGGAGATGCAATGATGACTTTCAATCACAACCCCTGGAGATGGATGCAACTCTTAGTAATGGAAGTGGATGCTTCCCATGATTATCCAGTGATCCAGAAGTGATCGCTAACTGATGATGATGACAGCTATGGGATTGGTGTTACTTCTCTGCTTACTCTTGCCCAAAATAGTGATGTCCAGTGAAAGCATGCTGGTTGTCTGTCTTGTACTTTTCTTCTTGTTCCTCCAAGTGGAAAAGATTTTTCTTCTTGTTCCTCCAAGTGGAAAAGATTTTTCTTCTTGTCCTTCCAAGTGGAATAGATTTTTCTTCTTGTTCCTCCAAGTGGAAAAGATTTTTCTTCTTGTTCCTCCAAGTGGAAAGATGCCAATTTATTTTTTTGATAAAAGCGGAAAATTTGAGACCCTTTAAATTTACTCTTGAAGAAAGTGTTGATGTTCTAAGGAAGTAGTACAATGGGCTTGTTAGCAGAAGATTCAGATATGATGTTACATAATTGAGTAAGAGAAATTAAGTTCTGTGTCTGGTTGCTTTTCAGCACTTTGAATTCTGAGCATCTGTCAGCTACTTTCTCTTTGTTTTCTTCTGCTTACTGGCTGGTAAGGATAGATAAACATTTCTTGGATATTTCTTGGAGATTTATGAGTATTCTTGTAATAGGCTGGCCAAAACACTTGTTCCATTTTTGTTATTAGATGGCATCAGAAGCATTTAGTTTTAAATAACTTCATTCAAAAAGATCACTTTTGATTGTATTGTGACAGCTGTAATATCAGCATTCAGTTTTTTTAAATATTTAGTCAAAATTGGCATATTTTTGGTTATTGATGCTAACATAAAAGATAGAAGAAAATAAGCAAAATTTCAGGCATATACCTGTTTATTTTAAGAAAGTTTAAAAGGTGACTCAAATGCAAAAAAGGATTGGTGCAGTTTATAAAGAATGTACTGTCTATGATAGAATGTATCAAAAGTGGTTTGCAAAGTTTTCTGCCAGAGATTTCTCACTGAACAAAGCTGCACAGGTAGACCAGTTAAGGTTAACAGAAATCAAATCAAGACATTCCTTGAGAATAATGAATGTAATGCATGAATGATAGCCAACATTCTCAATATATCCAAATCAACATAAGTAAAGCATCCTTCTCTTAAGAGACAACTCCCAATGGAGTATACACCTGGTGACAAAGGCCCAGTTTCTGTTGCATGCATCAGTTTAGGGGATACTTGCAAGTTTTAAGTCTGATTGAGACCAGGACTTTATTCTTACAAGTTTTTATGACCACACCCTTGACAGGATGCAAGTCCACTGAAGGGAGCATCCACATAAGTTAGGTGAAAAAACCTACTGAATCATATTTCCATGTGTAATTTGCTGCTTTTTAAATGTAACAAAACTCTTTTCTTATTTTTTAGTAATTTGTGCAGATAATCCTCTACTCTAAGCTCCTTCTGGAGAACCAAATGATTGATTTGAACATGTACTGATCCTATTTAGACCGATTGAAAGCAGCAATCACAAAAGCATTCTAAATTAGTTAAAAGAAAGGGTGTGTGTAATATTCCATCAGGATAATGTTAGACCACAATTTTCTTTGTTTACCAGGCCAACATTGTTTCAGCTTGGTTGGGAAGGTTTCACTCATCCACCCAAATTCAGCAGGTGTTGCACCTTCAAATTAACATGTATGTTGGTCTTTAAGGAATTCTCTTAATGAAAAATAGTTCAATTCCCTAGAAGATTCCTTTAAGGGGATGGAATTATATGGTTTCCTGAGATATGGCAGAAGATAGTCAAACAAAACAATAAATAAAGTTAATGTTAAAAAGGAATGTCTTTTATTTTCACTTACTGAACCAAACAAACATTTAGCCCACTCAAAATGCAGCACACCTGCGCTTGTTTATTGAATTTCTTGACAAACTCCTGTGCCTACCTGGTGCAATGTATCCGATGATTAATTTTGGCTTTATCACTTCCATTTGGCTACAATGAAATTAATCTTGTTGTAATTACTGTCAAAAATATCTCTCTAACATTTTGAAGGAAGAAAGTTTACCTATAAAAACTAGTCAGGACAAGAAGAAGCAGTAAAATCCTCTTTAGGCTCTAAGAAAAACGTTGGGAAGAACTACTTCATTTGCAATCATCTTTCCTGCCTTGAAAATCTGCATTTGAATACTGGTTTTTACCTCAGCTTGAACACTGACCTCATGTCTGAAAACCCTGATTTAGCCCTTTAAAGTACTCAGATATGTCAACTGGGAGACAAGATATGAAATTCTGTTTTATGCAAATGAGGTAGTTCTTCCCAACTTTTTTCTTGGGAACATCTTTTTTCTGAAAGAGGACATTGTAAGGAACATTTTAGTACCCTAAGTGGAGGATCATGTGGAGGCGGATGTGAATAATGGTTGTTTTGCGAAATATTTACTCTTCTTTGGGCTTAGTGTTCCTTGTCTCTTATCTTGTAACAAAGGCACAGGAGTGACAATAATGAGACACTTGCTGGGTTAAGGCTGGTTTTTAACCAAGTAATGAAACGCTTCGGTCTGGAAGATGATACACGTACATAGCACAGTCGAGAATACATGTCTTCTCTCTTCTCTGGCCCGTCTAAAAACGATTGAAATCTCTAATTTCCCACCTTTTCGGTACTACTTGTCATGCGCAGAGGTTCATTCCCTGGTTCTGGAAACTTCAAGGATCTATAAAGATCAATTATCATGCACTTTTAACTATTCCTGTCACATGACGGGTGCGAGAATTCACTGCCCCTCCTTGCCCTGACCACATTGTAAGTACAAAACTATTTTTCCACATTACCAACTGTAGGAATTAGAGGCAGAATTGCTGCTCACCAAATCATAAAATAATACACTATTTACATGGGAATTTTCCTTTGATTATTTTTTACCTTCGTTTGTACTTTATTTTCATTTGTATATTTCTCATTTTTTTCCTTCTAAATCTTTCCCTTTACAAATGTAATATGAACTTTGTAAAGCGTTTGATTCAAGAAACTGAGGTTGTGTTTCAATCAGATTTAAAGCTTAGTTGTTATTGATCAGTACAGTTCAAACATGATGATACAGGCACAAATTGATTCTTATAAATAATGTGTACAAAGAGTCAGTCAAAAGATAATGAGTGTACAATAGTGTTTTCAGTTTCCAAACTGTGGAAACCTTTGATATAAATGGCATGATTTAAAATATAGAAAGATGATCTATAAAAGAGCAACCCCAGGACAGTAAACAAGTATGCCACCCCACCTCCATACCCCTTGTGTGAGATAAACAGTTCCAGTAATTAAAGCCAAGAGGAATATGGTTGGACCAGTTCCATGAAAACGTTTGCAGAACCTGCCTTGGGGTCAGACTATGCCAAGAAAAGCAAAATCCGTGAACAGTGGAAAACAAGGACTGAGCAACAGAGGCACTGAACTGTAATCAAAAGTATTCTAGCAGGACCGGAAATGAGAAGATAAGTTTATGATAAGTGAAAACACTTTCCTTATTTTTTTTTTACATGGTAATAGACAAACAAATTTCATGTATGGATAGCATTTTTGCCTTTCAGAGTATCCCCCCTCTCTCTCTCTGTTTATCTTTATCTTTCTTGTTAGTAGCTAGCGGGAGATGTTTTCATAAAATTCCTAAAACCTACTTATTTGTATGTCTCCTTTGTAACAGAGTAAGTTTTATTTATTTTTAGTGGGTAACTGATCTTTTCAGATATAGAAAATAACATAATGCTATACCATAATATCTTCAAATAACATGAGCATTCCTTTGCCTTATATTTAACCAGGTGTACACATGTAGTCACATGTCAAAACAAAACAAAGGAAGTTTAACCCATAAGAACCCACTGTGACACCGGTGTCACATACAATTTAATTGATTTGCAGTCTCTTATATAATATTATATTTTATCCTTGATTTGTGCTAATGTACTAAGTGACATCTAATGAGCATTCTGGTGCAGTCACGTCACTGTGTGTAAATCTGCCTACCCATAATCCCACATAATGTTCCTTCAAGTAGAAATGGGTCTAAGTTCTTATCGATTAAGACATATTTTTAGGAGCCCCCTGTAATCTTGGGGCCCTGTGCAGCTGCACTGTTTGCACTATATTAAGTAAAGCCCTGTAAATTAATACACAGGAAGGCAGAATGTAAATTTTAACTCATGAAGTGTACTAAGTGACATCTAATGAATATCCTGGTGCAGTTACGTGGCTGTGTGTCAATTTGCCTACCCAGAATCCCACATAATGTTCCTTCAAGTAGAAATGAGTCTGGGTTCTTAGGGGTTTTAATAGGTTAATCTCAAATTAACTCATTCAACTTTATATTAAAAAATTCATCAGATGAGACCAAAGGGAGACAAGTTTGTTGATCATTTAAATTTTCATTACAAAATTTTTAAAAAATATATCAAACTTAAATTGCACAGATAAAACAGTTTTATTTTATTTTTAGTTGTTATAAAATGCCTTCAAAAAGGACTTTGTTCATCATAGATTCAGATAAAAATTACCTGAATATGATTCTTGTTTTTTCTTTTCTGTTTAATGAGCAGCTATGTTAAAAGCTCTGCAGAAACAAAAAAGATTTTCTTGAAAGCTATTTTAACACTTGCAATACTGGGTAACCGTCATATTTTAAGAATGAATTGTTGACAAGTTTCAAAATGTAATTTTAAATGTTTATAGAAGATCCATGTTTTAGGGTGGTCAAGATTTTGAGAATGGACTAAATAGCCGTAACATGTACATCAAAATGCATGCACAAATACACAAGGAGGAACTACGTTCATAAAAATGTTAATTTTAAAATTATAATTTTTTTTTAAATTTTGAAGTTTTAGAATTTTAAGATTTTATACCGTCTAGAACACTGAAATTGAAAATACTTTTTATAATATTTTTCATTTTGTCCATCATATTGTTATATTTTAGGGTTGTTTTTTTTTCTGTCTGAAAGACGCTTTTATGAAGTACTAGACAAACCTGTGACCTGTTGGGTTACCCCTCGAGAGAAGATTAGTGCAATGAACTCGGATTTTTATGCATTTGTAAATAAATAAATAAAGGAGACTACTCTATAATTAACATTTAATTGTTATCTCCCTTGACAAATCAGTCATGAAAATATACATAGAGGTTAGCATGAACATTGACCCGCACAATGTTATTATTAAGTTGCGAATCACCGTTTTTTAAAATTCTTTAAGTTAGCGCTTTTAATTAATTAATTAAATACCTCTCACTGCAATGCACCATTTCAGTTACTTAGAGTTTGCAAACAGATAAACAAAATTAGACTGTTAGTATTATATGGATTATAACATTTTGTTTAAAACTAATTGAAAACAAGTCTGGTTAGTCACTCAATAGAAAATGTCACATGACCAACATCTTTTGGCAGCAAGTGGTGTTGGGATGATCAATTAAAAAATTGGAAAAAAGGGTGATCAATGAATAAATTATTTCTCTCGCCTTTTGTTGGGCAGTGATCACTAAAACTAACTAAATGACCAATTTAGCACAAACAAAAATTATCAATTTAGTACAAACTAAAAACCTAATTAGGGGGAAATCTTTAAAAAACAAAGATTTTTTTTTTCTTGTCATAAAAGGAGTAAATGTTGAAATGTTCAGCCCTCTAGCTCCATTGGTGCAGCCTGTACATGTGATACATACATAGACAGCCACCCAGCCAGACCAACTTAAAAACTGAAGAAATCTATGTTGACAGTTTTGGTTGACAGTTTCTAAAAAGATATGTTTGATAGTTGAATGAAGAATACTCTCACTACTACTGTGATGTCACCTCCTGACACTTTTGTTCAGCTCAGGGCTGGGATGTATAAATTGAGTGACACTCTATTTGTGAGTCGATGGGTTGATGGGTTGTAATTCTTAGTTTTGTGACCGTTCTTGTTGACAGTTTTGGTTGATGGTTTTCGAACAAAAAGAAAAACATTCAGAGAGTAAAATGTTGAATAGTGAGTTCAAACATTCACACAGAATTATATCGAACAATGATAGAACTGGGTGTATTCATTGCTATACTGACAATATTCAGCATCAGCCAGAAGCTGAGATCATAGTGTTTTCACAATGGGGGGTAAATCACAGAGCTGTCCCCTGCCACATAACATTCAATGAGTGTCAGATTATCCAGAGAGGTGTGCATGGACTATGATGTGCACAAGATACCATTTCGCAACAAGTGAATATACAATTCTCCAAAGAAGCAGAAAAGTTAGACAATAAATAAGGTATTTACTATCACTGCGACTATGATGATTCATAGATTACAGCTAGAAAATCAAGAATGGACACTGAAACTAACTAGAAACCGTTCCGGCAATGCTGACGATCAGGGAGGGTAGCACTCAAGCCTTACCACTTTTGTTTCGCACCCTGGGCTTCCCAACATATACACTCCAAATCAACCTTAGATTAGACCTTGTAGATAGATATATAGATAGATAACAGATGAATAGATAGATAGATAAACTGGTCCATCACTCAATAGAAACCGTCAAATGACCAATGTCTTTTGACAGCATGCAGTGTTGTGGGTGAGTAATTAAAAATTGGAAAAAGCGGTTATCAATGAATAAGTTACACTGCTCACCTTTTGTTGGATCACTAAAAACACAGCGGGACACAAACTAAGGGGCCAATTTAGCATAAACTTCCATTATAAATTCCCCCCCCCATAAAACCTATTTTAGGGTGAATCTTAGAAGAAAATGTCCTACACATAATAAGGAGTAAATGTTTAAATTTTCAGCACTCTAGCTCCATTGGTGTGACCTGTACGTGTGATACAAACTTATATACCAAGACAGCCAGATTAGCTTAAAAACTGAAGAAACCTATGTTGACAGTTTTGGTGACAGTTATGATTGGCGGTTTCTAATAGATGTATAGATAGATCCAAACACACACACATGTGTATGTGTGTGCATAGCTCATGCATTGAAGATAAAAGTGTTTCTCGAAAACATTTCCATCTAGACTACTGCATTTTCCCCATAATATTCAGAGCATAAGGTCAAAGATTTAAAGATCCCACGTCTTTAAATTCAATTCTTAGAGATGAAATTAATCAATAATACTTATTACTTTTTCTATAATTTTGACAAAGGAGGCCCAGGTTCTAAGCTGGAAAAAGGATCTGTGTGTTGTTCAATTTTAATAAAATCTTTGATACTCAAAGTATAATAAAATCAACTCTAATTTAAAGATATTTCACAAGGTTCTGAATGTCTTCCTTCACAAGGTTCACAATGTCTTCCTTCACAAGGTTTACAATGTCTTCTTTCATAAGTTTTCTGAATGTCTTCCTTCACAAGGTTCATTTCTTCCTTCACAATAATAGTCAATATAAAGTAAAATATAGACACAGAAAATTAACACCATGCCTAATTTTAAGTTAACTCTAGAACTTTAATCCTCTTGGATTCTATTTTATTATAGACAGTGTATCAATATGCAAAAGAAATATGGGTCAAATTCCTCTGTAAACATTGAATGCAAAAAGTAACCAATACATTTCTAAACGTTTATTTTAACATACAGTTTCATAATTGACAGAATTTGGACCAAAGATTCCTGAGTTTTTACCATAACTTTTCAATGTTCGATCTTATTTCAATATTTCTTTTTCATTTTTTAAATTTATTGTATTATTATTAATTCTGTCAATTTTGAAGCTGCATAGTTATTTTGCAATGTATTGGATTCTTTTTGCACATATTGTATGACAGATGACATGGTGAAATTCCCAATGGCCAAAAAATGGCAGGTATTATTTTCTCTTTTAAAATTTCACTTCTCTTCTACTCAACGGAAAAAAATGCAGTAGTCTAGATAGAAATATGTTTTCGCGAACCACTTTTAACATAAAAGTAATTATCTCATGGTAGACCATAAAAACTCTTGTGAAATATTGTGAATAATGGAATTTATGATACACTTTTTTATTAATTTTATTTGTTTTTATACAACTCATTAATTCGGGTCACTTTTTTTATGGTAACGAATAACAGTGCAATCGGAATTAAGAGTAAGCCTTTGGTGAGAACCAAACTCACACACTCATTGCCAGAGGGAGTCTAGTTTATGCCTAGCTGCTTTTACCAATCGGCCACAAAAACTTCATGGATTAGCAGAAGCTGATTCACACTTATAAACTCACTCCCTACAACAGACTCTCTGCACCATATTTATGTTGTTTTCCATATGAGACCTAGTAGTCTTTTTATAAATCAATCTTTATTATTATTGGATGAAGTATGGAAAGAAGTGGTGTGTTACAATACTTCATTCAATAATAATAAAGAAATTCATGATGTTGCTGAGTTTCAAGCATTTATCTTCGATAGCATAAAAGAACATCTTCATATCACTTGATCAAAATCAAAAATGAAATTAAAAGTGAAACCTTCAGTGAAAATGAGCAATGGCTATTCTAATAATTTTACATTTCATCATTTTATTGATTCAAAATGACATTTTCACAACATTTTATCTAAAGGTTTATGAATGAAAAAATCAGAAATGTAAATTCGTCATTGCATATCTTTCAGCTTCTTATTTATAATTAAGATTTTTCTAAAGAGCTCTCACAAGAGATACAAAACTATTTAAAATAATGAATCAGCTTAGTATTTAACTGTTGACATTAAAATGGAAAATGTTAGTTTCATCAATTTATTCAAAAGAAAATATAAAAATAACAGCTCATTTTTACCATGCTTCATATTGCAAATATATTTTTTAAATTCTTTTGACATAGTTAATGAAATATAAATGATATTTTTAGTGGCCATGAAAGCATGAATTTGAAAATATTGTATTAATTGAACAACAGGCCTGGTTAGTCACTCAATAGTCACGTGACCAACATCTTTTGGCAGCAGGCCATGTTGGGGGTTATCAATTAAAAAATTGGAAAGGGGGAGATCAATGAATAAGTTATTTTTTTCACCTTTTGTTGGGTAGCGATCATTAAAAAATGTCCGAATTTTCAAAAAGAAAACATTCATGCTGCCGGACACAAACTAAGGGACACATTTAGCCTAAACTTACATTGCAAAAATTGAACCCACCACACTAAAACCCTATTCAGGAGAGGTTTAAAAAACAAAAAAACGTTTTTTCTAAACATAATAAGGAGTAAATGTTTGAATTTTCAGCCTTCTAGCTCCATTTTTGCAGCCTGTACGTGCAATACAAACATAAATTAAAAACTGAAGAAACTATATTGACAGTTTTGGTTGACAGTTTCTAATATTTGCTAAGTGGAAACCAATTGAAGAATGCTTGTTAATATTCTAATGTAGACTTTATATGTACATCAGGCAACTCATGAATAGATGAAGATATGCAAAGAAAAAATAAACGATTTTTAAATAACATTAATTTGTAAATGAATAGAATTTAGTAAATAAGCGCAAATGATTAAAGTCTACAGACTGACAAATCAAGCAAACCATAAAGTAAATTAACAGAGTTGTAGTGACTACCTTTACTCTTTGAGAGTCAGACACAAAATGACACCTTCGTTTTTGACAAAAAGATAGAATCAAAGAAGCATGTTCAGGCAACTAGAGAAAGTCTTCTAGTAAAAATCTGTAAATTGTTTCCCCTCAAATCAAATATGATTCTCAGAACTTATTTCTAAATCCTTCTTTGCAGTTCACCCACAATCCATTTAAACGAACACGCACATCAACAAACCAGTAATGTTTTGCCAAAATACAAAACTACTCACATATAGATACTTCAACATTGCAACACCACACTATAACAAAAAGCAGCTTCAATTTAGATTTAAGAAAGTGAAAACTAAGATAATTTTTAAAAACTTACTTTTCACTCTGCTTTGTTGAATTTGAGTTTAAGCACTGCTGGGCATAAAGTCTGTCAAAGTTTCATTAAGATTCAATATTTTTGTTATCCTCATCTTTTCTTTTTTTCACTGTTTCAGCAAATCTATTCTCTTGTAATCTTCTCATGTACATCAGGCAACTTATAGATAGGTGAAGGTATGTGATGAAAAGAATAATAATTTGGCCGTGGAGGCTTGTGTTTACAGCAAACTACATGAATCAGTCACATCAAAATGCTGTTACACCTGTATTGAACATATTGGGGGTTCAGCTAATAGTCATGGATATGAACAAATGCCATTTGTTCAAAACAAAGAGAAAACTTTGGAGACAAAATTCATTGAGCTGGATAAAAACTTTGTTCTATTTTTGTTATTAGATGGCATTCGGAGTATTTAGTTTTAACTAACTTCATTCAAAAACATCTCTTTTGATTGTATTGTATCAGCATGCATTTTTAAAAAAAATATTTAGTCAAATTGGCATTTTTTATTGATTCTAACATTAAAGATGGAAGATAAGAAGCATTTTCAGCAAATTATACCTTTTTTTAATAAAGGTAAAAATGCAACTAGAATGTAAAAGAAGATTTGTGCAGTTTATAGATAAGGCACTGTGAATGATTTGAACTTGTCAAAAGTAGTTTGCGAAGTTTCATGATGCTCCCTGGTTAGGTAGACCAGTTGGGGTTAATAGCATCAAATGAAGACATTACTTGAGAATAATCAATCTTATACAATACAATAGATAGCCAACCTACTCAAAATCTCTAAACCCAGCAATGAAAATCATTTACACCAGCTTGGTTATGTTAAACATTCTTATATGTGGCTTCCACATAATTCAAATGAAAAAACCTACTGGACTATATTTAATGTTCCATTTTTGAAAACGATTGTGACAGGTGATGAATACTTTACAATGCAGAATGCAAGAGATCAAGGGGCAAACAAAATGAACCACCACTAACCATACCAAAAGCTGGTCTTTATCCAAAGAAGGTGCTGCCAAGTATATGGTGGCATTGGAAGGGGATCTTGTACTATAAGCACCTTCTAGTAAACCAAATGATTGATTGAAACAAATACTGCTTCCAATTAGACTAACTGAAGGCAGCAATCGACAAATTGCATCCAGAATTAGTCGGGATAATTTTAGACTACATGTTTCTTTTGTGACCAGGCAGAAATTGTGACAGCTTTGCTAGGAAGTTTTCACTTGTTTGCAATATTCATCAGATATTGCACGTTTTGGATTATCAGTTATTGTGGTATTTACAGAATTCTTTAATGAAAATATGTTTAATTTCCTGGAAGCCTGCAAAATGCACCTAGAGCAGTTCTTTGCCGAGAGAGATAAAGTTCTGGGAGGA
>VCCN01001303.1:2824985-2835065 GCA_006491835.1 Architeuthis dux
AACAGTATTTAAACCAGTGCTGTATGTAACAGTGATTAATATGTGGTTCAATAAAGTTAGTGAGGAAAATAAAATAATTGTCTTTGTTTACTTAATGAGCTGAACAAACATTTTTATGCTACTCAATAAATTCTCACAATCTGTGATCATTACAGGATTATTCTTAAGAGGATATTATGCAATCTGGTAATATCTTTTTTTCTAAAGAACATTTTCACATCAAGACTTCTTCACTATATTGCATTGATTTGCCGTTAAAGTTATTTAGCAAATCTCATTACATGCCATTGATCTTATTTGATTTTAAAGTAATTTATCTCACAAGATTAACAACTCCTGGATAACGGAACCAGCTCTTTAGGGCTTCTTGAAATAATCTAATTAAATCTTTGATTTTTTCACTTCTGTCAAGTAAACTGGGATTAAAAACTTGTGCATTAGTCATAATCTGAGGTTTAGTAATCAACTATTTGAAACAAGAAAATATAACTGAAGAGGTTAAAGTCTAAACTCACCATATAATTAGCCGTCTTCTGAGGTTGGCCATTGCCAAAAGTTTGGTGGAATCGAAAGTCTGCTACAAGAAGCAAAGAGCATGCTGACTTAGATGCTGACACCTCCCTGCGGTTTCGATCATGGGAATTGACTGAAATAATACAAAGAACAAAATTAAAGTTTAATAATTAGTATTAGTTCAAACAGTTGCAACTCTCAGACCATCAACAATTGGCAATGCTTCATCTAAAGAACCTTTTTAAAAATTGTGTAATGTTCTACTAGAAATATTTCTATAAAATAGTGGTAGGGGTACTTATTTATGCGTGATACTGTATAAATAGTTAAATTATCTAAATTTGTAAACTAGTAAAGAATGAGGACACTAGTGTAAATAAATCTTCATGTTAAAACAACATTTTTCTATTGAAATATTGCAACAGACCCAAACAAAACTCTGTATAATGGTCATAGAAAGGTGCAAGGTGGCATAATAGTTATCATCATAGAAAACAGAATTTGTGAACCAAGTTCAAATTTGAGTTGTGTTGGGTTTTTGTTTACTACACGCTAATGCCCATGGGAAAGTCATGAATCTACTTTTCCCTGTATTTTTTCTCATAAACAGATATCTTATCAAATGTCTTGTCACTGGTATGAAAAGATGGTTGATGGAGAAAAGAGCGGGTATGTGAGAACTTGGGTAAACCATTCTCCATTACAATCTTACCTGCAGGGATGTCTTAAGAATGAACTGAAATTTGCTTCCTTTCATTGCAGAACATTTAGGGTTAGAGAACGTTCTCTAAGTCTGCTAACCTTAATTTTTATTTTTGAAATTGGATTTTGGGGCCTCTAAAATCACAGGGCCCCCGGGCAACTTCCCAGTGTGCCCATGCGATAAGATGGCACTGCTTACCTGCTGAGGCACTGACAACAAAAAAAGCAATTATGCCCACGGTTCACTGTAAAAAAGACTTTTTTGCTGTCTGAGAGGAGCCATTTAATAGTCATGGATATAAACAAATACCATATGTTCAAAACAAAGATAAAATGTTGGAGACATAATTTAAATTCTGAACATCTGCGATCATTGTAAGATTATTTTTAAGTGTAAGCAATCGGATAATAACTGATCAGAAGAAAGTCAGAATGAATATACTGAGAAAACCTAATAGAAAACACTACTCAGATAAAATCTTCAGAATATGAGCACAACAATGGTTTTCAAGCATCAACAGAGGATGAAAATCTCTGTAAGGATATATTTGTCGTCTAGATTCCTCCTTGGATTCTCTCTTATTAAAGTTATAAGGTTTGTTGACTCAAAGTGAACTCTAATCTTTCAGTTCGAAGAATTTTAATCAACAAGTCTTTCATCTTCAACAAACAACTGAGTTGGATTTACTAGAGGTAAGTGGGGATAATGTCTTTTTGCCTTTGGATATACTTGGTTTTTAGCTTAGGTGTTTAATTTAAAGAAAGTATCAGATAAAGAAGAAAATAGTACTTAGTTTCTGAATTGTTATACTCAAGTACATAAGTATTTACATTCTGCTTGCCTGTGTATTAACTTACAGGGCTTTACTTAAGATAGAGCAAACAGTGCAGCTGCACAGGGCCCCAAGATTACAGGGGGGGGGGGCCTAAAAATATGTATTAACCCATAAGAACTCAGACCCATTTCTACTTGAAGGTACATTATGTGGGATTATGAGTAGGCAAATTGACACAACAGTCACGTAACTGCACCCAGATGTTCATTAGATGTCACTTAGTACACTTCATGAGTTAAAATCAAGGATAAAATATAATATTATATAAGAGACTGTGCAGATCAATTAAATTGTATATGACATCGGTGTCGCAGTGGGTTCTTATGGGTCAAAAATTATTTTAATATTTATTTTTATTTTTGTGGGTAAAAAACTCAAATGTCTCAACTAAACTTGTTTGAGGATTTGTTATGTTACGTAGGAATAAATTATTGATCCATAAATGTCTTTACATTAAATTAAACAGCATCATTTTATGAATATTTCATTTTTGTTTTGATTTGTTTGAAAATAAAATCTAAATACAAAAATAGAAGGGCCCCCAAGAAATCTTTATGTGCTGGACTCCATCAGTGTTAAATTCGGTCTTGCTAATGTATATTACTTTCTGTCTTTCATATTGGAATTTATAAAAGGATTCTTATTAAATACTCATGAAGTTGCTTACTGTAAAATGTCATAAAAATTTCTCCTTAAATAAAAATTTAAAGATGTTGAAATAGAAATTGAGAGTTGAATGAGCTTTAAATTTTGATTTTTGTTAAAAGCTGCAAGGGCAGATCCAGGATTTTGAGCAGGGGGGATCCAAATTTATTTTATTTTTTTACTCCATCTGTCTAATTAGACAATGGATATAATGTTTTTTTAATATTCTTTTGTTTTCAAGGTTAATTTATGATTACTTAGGATTATTTGATTTTTATTTTTTAAATTTCTTTATCTATATCCAGGGCAATCAGAATGCTGAAAATGGCCTAAACAGCCATAACATGTATATCAGAAGGCATACATTAATCTAATACACAAGGTGGAACTATGTTCATAAAAGAAATTTTATGAATTTTAGCATTTTTAGAAGTTTTAGAATTTTAATATTTCATAACATCTAGAATACTGAAATTGTAAATATTTTTCATTTTCATAGTTTATTGCTTTATCTAGATATTTTTTTTTTAAATGTTGATTGGGCTTGGCCTGAGCAGGGGTGGACCCCCTCGAACCCTCTCTGTATACACGATTTTTCACAACTTTATTTGGGAAATGATACAAATGAACTCACAATTTCACTATTACTTTTTTATGCCTTCTTTTGTTTTATCGTTATCCCCCAAATTAAAGTTCTTTAAACGTAACACACTTAAAGAATTAAGAGTTATCAAGATTTTGAAACACTTTAATCTGTAGAACTATTGCTTCACAAAAAATGATGCGATTAATTTTAATCTCTAATTCTTCTAAATCATTTTTCTATGAATCTCAATGCAGATAACAAACTTAACACCAATGCTAGTAGCAAACAAAACTTTACTAAAATAAAGTTGTATTACCTAAACTAATTTGGGGAAGAATTTTTTCTCTTGCGACTATGCTCCTTTCCTCTTCATTTCCACATTTGGTGAAGGCACTGAAATATAAATAGTCAACTTTAGTAAGTGTTATATATTCTTAAGAGTTTCAACAATAACAATTCAATAATGTTTCAAGAATAAAGGCTAAACCAAATCAACATCTTCCACTTCACCCCAACTTATTACCATCAAATATCACTGAACAAAATAAAAAAACACTAGCATTCCAAGGAAGATTATGAATCACAGCCACCCATATGTGCTGTGTTTGGTGGTGATCAATTAAAAAGTTGGGATATGATCACTAAAAAAGGTCCGAATTTTACAGAGGACATTCAATAGATAAACAGATTTTTCAAAGGAAACTAGCATTCCAAGGGAAATTATGAATCACCACCATTCATATATGTTGGGGGTGATCAATTAAAAGGTTGGGCTGTAATCACTAAAAAAGATTCTGAATTTTCAAAAAACAAGCGTGCACAAACTAGTGACCAATTTAGCATAAACTTACATTGCATATTGAACCCCCCTCTAAAAGGCTATTTAGGCGGAATTTTAAAAAAAACAAAAACAACATTTTCCCTACTCATTGAGGGGAGTGTGTGTGCACATTTTTGGTTTCTACTATGAACGGTTAAGGCCGGACGAGGTCCAGATACATAGATAAATACATATAAATGTCATAACACATGAATAACCTAAACCCAGCAATAAACCAGTGTTGTGGGTAGTGGTGATTAAAAAGCTCCCATTTCACAATATCAGGATATGATAATGTTGAAATCACATATTCAGTAATTCCTCATATCTTTTTGTATATTTGCATCAGACAGATACCAGGTATACACACATGCATGAAAAGAAAATCTCACCTTTTACTAAACATAGATATATTTATACGCAAATGTGGGCATACACACACTCATACACCTCCAGAGAGATATATGAAGAAATATATAACAGGTCTGGTTAGTCGCCCAATAGAAACCATCACATGACCAGCATCTTTTGTCAGCATACCGTGTTGGGGATGATCAATTAAAAAATTAGAAATGTGATCAATGAATATGTTACTTCTCTCGCATTTGGTTGGATAACATATTTTCAAAAAACCTATTTTGGGGAAAATTTTAAAAAAAACAAAAAGAAATTTTTTTCTAGACGTAATAAGGAGTAAATGTTTGAATTTTCAGCCCTCTAGCTCCATTGGTGCAGCCTGCACGTGTGACAGATACATAGCCATCCAGACCAACACTGAAGAAACCTATGTTGATGTTGACAGTTTTGGTTGATGGTTTCCAATTACCAGAGTATATAAGATATCTTATTTAGATGGCTTTTTTTCTCTGGTCTCTCCTTTCACTGTTGCAAAATAACGAGGAAAACCTACAATTGAAAATCTATAATTAACAACAAAAACTTCAAAGATATTTCATTCCAGTTTCTGAATCCTAGCAATTGTTGAAGAAAAATGATTTTGGATGAATCAAATAAATATATTGGGGTTTTCATCATCAACAAAAGATGTGCAACTTGACACACCCAAAATATAATTAGGCATGTTTCCACCCATTGCTTCAGAATGAGCTTCATTCTTATAACAAACCAAGCACTCAGT
Source organism: Architeuthis dux (assembly GCA_006491835.1). Taxonomy (NCBI): domain Eukaryota; kingdom Metazoa; phylum Mollusca; class Cephalopoda; order Oegopsida; family Architeuthidae; genus Architeuthis; species Architeuthis dux. Next base: position 2,830,226 of record VCCN01001303.1, read on the forward strand.
TCCAAGAAAGATGTTATCCGCAACACAATATTTCTATGAAGAGCAATGATAATATTAAAAATAAGGATTTATGCCAAATGTCATATACTTAACCCTATATGGGGCGAGTGACTATATATGATCACCTGAGGAACCGTCAGCCACATGCAAATATTGTAGCCACAAAGACAACATAATCCACACCAATGTGGTCTGCAAGCTTTGCAAAGTACATTTGTGCTTGAACAAAGACAGAAACTGTTTTGAGGGATACCACATGCCCCATTAAATTAGCCTGTTTTTGGCCCACACAATAACATTTTAAAATCAACCTGGAGGTGTTATTTTTTTGTCAATATCAATTGCTTGTATCTATTCATTATATTGAATGTTATTCTTTAATTCTATGTTTTATTTAACTTTCTAGTTTAATTTTAAAATTTTTAATATTTTCCATTTTTGGTCACTTTTGGGGTGAGGCACCATATATGATCACTTCATCAGAGGGGGTTTTGCCCCCATAAACAAAACATTTCAGAAAACTTGCAACTGAAAATATCTTGTAATTAGGTCTAGTTTAGCATACAAAAAGGTTGTTTGGATATCTAAAATAGTTTTAGTGGTGCCCTATAAAGGGTTAATATGTTACTCAGAACGACCATTACTTATGCTATCTACACAAATAAACTGATAAAAGGTTTTACTTCACCTCAAATTCTAATTGGAAATTATTCCATATTGTGCACAGAATTTGATTACACTGATTTCAAATATATTCCTCACAGGGCTAGATATCACAATGATTTGAAGTGGGAATGAGTTCAATAATGATAATGTGAAAAGGAAATTTTAAATAAATAGAAGTAGGGATGGAGTACCTGATGCCAAAGTATCGAGAGTAATAAAGAAAGGAATATAAAGTTAGTATGAATATCTAAGATAAATAGAAGAAAATGCATTCAACTGTATTTTTAGAGAGAGATGACAAAAGTAAATAGACACCTCTATTTGCAAACAAGAGCTTTATTTATTGATCTAAAAACATTCAAACATATTTTATTATGCAAATTAAAGTTTGGTAGACTTTAGCAGATTTTAAAGTTTTACTCTTTCAGGCATCAAATTTATCAGATCTGCTATCTTCTCTTGTGTGATTTCTGAGCAGGTTGCATTCAAAACACAATGCAAATCTACTTTTCCAAAAGGCCATCTAGATATTTTCTCGTTTCTCAATCCAAAATGACCAGAATAGGTTCAATATAATTCCATTCAAGAGATTAACATGGCCATGAGAGTCACTCAATGCATTTTGAACCTGCCATTCTAGAACATTGTTCCCTCTAAGCTGTGTATGTGTGTGTGCATGCTGAGTTTTTATTGAAAAAATACTGATTCATTATGTCGAATTCAAAATATTGCACAACATACAAGATTTGTGCACATCGACAAAAATTAGAGGGAACATTGTTCTTGAGTCTCTAAATGGCATTGAGTTCCATCTTCCATGTAAAGGGTGTTGTTTTTGTCAAAATAACAATCAATGAGTATTTAGGGAAGTCCCACTTGCAAAATGGATAGGTAGTTTCCTGAAAGAGTATTCCACATGCACTTCAGAAGGTTTCTATGACCAAATATCTACTCACAATATATACAAAAATCCATCATGCTAGATAGTTGGCTGTAATTGGTTCAAACAAAATAAATCTCAAGGTAATATCCAGACCCATACTTGTGCTCAAAAATTAAGCAAATGAAGATTCATCTGAAAAAATGAAAGTTTGCAAAAAAACACCATCTTAATTACACATTCCTTTCTCAGCTGAATGTTGACTGTCTTAAGAAGTGGCTTTCTTCTGGCTGCTATGCCATAATAAGGTCTATAATGAAGATATACTGCTATTTATGATTTGCATACACTCTGCCACATTTGTGGCCTGCAATGTTGTTTTTCCAATTTCTCGTCTCATTGCATGAAGGCACCTTTCTGGTGGCTCCGGTCAATCGGAACAAGATGAATGTGTTTCTTTTGTTCAGTAGTGAATTGCACAATCATGCAGTTCATAGTTAAAGTAGAATTCCCAATGTTGATGCTATTTGATGCTAGCTCATTCCACCCTTGGATTCACTAAAGATACACTCTCATTTGAAATTTGAAAATCCCTATGCTTTTAAAGATTTGTGCAGTTATTTCTTTTGCATGTTTATAGTAAATTAAGTAATTATTAACGATAATATCTTTATTCAAACTTCAGTCAAATAATGATTATAATTATATCATGTATCTGTATAGGTGTTCTGAAAAAGTAACTGCTTGATGGGAGTATTGTTGGGCACTCGCAGAAATTCTTTTTTGCTGAATGCTTTTTCTCTAATCAAATGGTTTTCTAAATGTAAGGTATTACACGTAGGAAATAGAAATCCTTGTTACGATTACTGTATGAACAGAAATATACTAGATATTGTAAATGATGAAAAGATCTTGGTATCATAGTAACTGATAAACTATCATTCTCCAGGTATATTGCCAGTGCTGCGGCTAAGGTGAACAGGGTACTAGGGCTGATTAAGCATACCTTTTCATATATAGACAAGGACTCAATCCTTATACTATATAAGACTTATATCCATCCACACCTAGAGTACTGTGAACAGGCCAGGTCACCGTACTTGGAGAGAGATAACAATCTTTTAGTAAAAGTCCAGAGACGAGCAACTAAGTTAGTACCGGAATTAAAAAGTATGAGTTATGAGGATAGGCTAAAAGTGTTAGAGTTAACATCATTAGAAAATAGGAGAGATTGGAGAGACTTAATAGAAATGTTTAAGATTATGCATGGTTTAGAAGTAGTAAAACCTGATGTATTTTTGATTAGAAGGGGGTAGCAAGGGACTGAGAGGCTATACATATATGGTAGAAGCAAATAGAAGCAGATTGAATATCAGAAAATTCTTTTTTAGCAATAGAGTGGTAGGACTTTGGAATAAATTACCAGAATATATAGTGCTATCAATAGATGCAATTGATTTTAAGAAGAATTATGATAAATTATGTTTATTTCACCACTGCAAATGTTTAAGGTCCTAGATATTGTGTAATATGATTGTTATGATATGTGCTTGTATATATAAATTCTATACTTTTTTCATACTAAAATAAAATGTTCTAAACGTTCTATTCTCATTTTGACCAAAAACAATGTTGCTTGACTGATTATTTCTTCAAACAGGTTGTGAAAGTTCACCAATATGAAAGTGCAAGTTCACCAATGTGGTATAGGAATGGAATTTCAAACCTCACAGCTAGCAATCTGATGTTATAACCAACCTTCAAGTTACACTTATATGTTCATCAATTTAAAGCAATGATGATAATCAGTAAATTGAAACATTGAAAATGATCATTGAATTCTTTCATATATGCTGTCTCTAACATCATTAATATTCAGAAGATTATTCAGCTTCAGAAAGCCAATATGGTGCAAATGAAGTGAATTATTTCCCATGATGCTCTAGGACAATTATCTGGATGACACTTATGCCATTTGAGGGTTTATAAACCAATCATATTAAAGAATGGATGGCTTTAAGAGAATTATGATTTTGATGATACCATGATAATAATTAAAAGATTCTGCCCCTTTTGGATTGCTTTTTCTGTTAACTGTAGTAATATATTTCATTATATATATAGAGAGAGAGACTGTTATAGATATATTGTTATATTTCTTCATGTCTCCCTATGTTTTTGATAGATCAACAAACACTCACACACATGTATTCAATTATTTTCATCGAATCCAAGTGAGAATTTCACACATCTTCAAATTTCACCTTGAAGAAAGGAGAGAATTCTTAGTAAAATCAATGGGGAATAGAGCAATACAAACAATTTATTGTATGAAGATATTTTTATATCTTTCTTTGCAGCTATTCCATCAATCTATCTATGTATTTCCCTGAATTATAATAATGATTTGAACAAGAATACAATATTATGAATAAGATATTTTTGGTTGAAAACTCTGATGAAAGATTTATTGAATGAATACTCCCTTGTGCTGTGAACCCTGCATTTTTCATTCAAAATGAATGTCGTAGATTGACTCAATATAAACATAGATTTAATTTTCTGAATGATGAAAACTGACACTGAAGCAGCAGTATGTATCCTCTTCAACACACAGACATAAGCACATGCATGCACACGCACACACATACATAGATACATGCACAAACACACAGATTTGCACATGTATGCATATAAACAGACCTTTACAAGATCTATATTATATGCATAGTATGCATATAATATAGACCTATGCAAACTACCCTTGGGTGTAACAGTTTTTGCAAAAATTGCTTGGATATGTAAGATATTGAAGGGTGTGTGGTTTGTCAAAGTTCTCACTCACCAACTCTCTTCTCTTTCAATTATGATGGCATGTCAGTGACTAGACATGCCATAAGGACATCTGAAAATGGTATTGAGTGGCAGAAAAAGTGAATTTCTGACTTTCTCAAGCATACACTTAGTATGAAGTGAATATAAACAGTCTCAGTCAAAATTCAGACTCACTTTGCTGATACCTGCTATGCTACCTTGCAGATTGTATGTATATATATACATGTTGAATTTTATATATATATATATATCATTATCATCATCATCAGTTGTTATAGGTCCACTGCTGGACAAAGGCCTTTTCCATCTCTTTCCATGACTACATCTCTTTCCATGACTACATATCTTTTCTATCTCATCCCTCCATCTTGGGTCTGGTCTTTAACTATGACGTTTACTGTCCCATGGGCACCAGTTGGTTAGCCTTTTCCTCCATCTATTGTCATCTCTTCTTGCTAG